>WEIT01039462.1:2612-29616 GCA_013389985.1 Dryoscopus gambensis | reverse complement strand
GATCTCAGGTTATATATAGGAGATTCACCCATCTTGCAAGATTGTCACAAAATCTAAATGATGCATATTAAGTAATATAAAACCTAGTGGCCTGCATAAACATGATTAGACACATGAGGTTGAGCATCTTCCTACATAATCTCTTGACATCAAAACTAGTATCTGCTAAAAGAGCTATCACCTGAACTCCTGTAAGAGTAGTTAAATTTTTAGCATAATTTTTGCCTTTGCTTACTCCAATTCTGTTCCAATATTTCTTTTTATACAAAAAGCCATTATCAAGTTTTGCCTCCTTTCCCATTCACTGTCAGTCCCTTTTAAGATTTATCATCATAATTTCATAGTTTAATAAATTTTCTCACTGCTTCTCCACTACATTTCAACACTATCAATTTCAGAGTATCTGCCATTCTGCCTCAGGCAGGATTGAAACCTCATCTACTGTACTGTCTCAATTCCAGCTTCCCTCCGGATTCAGAAAGAGGAATTCCCTTCTCACTAAAACAACAGACTCCCACTTCCAGTAGTAAAGGAGACTGAACTTCAGATTAAACAGAAGTCAAATTTAGTTCCCAGCTCTGTTTCTGATAGCGTGAATTTTGTTAGGTGAAGCTGTTCCTGTCTGATTTGATAAATAGCAATACTGAGGATGTAGCAGGAAGAGAACTATTTAGCCAGGTGTTCCTTTGCAAAGGCTTCCTCTTTACAGTGAGTCAGAGCAGGGAATGAGGTGGATAAAATGTGGCTGATAATAAACCTGTGGGTAAACGGAAGGCTTTGTTTAGCTCATTGCAAAAAAAAAAAAAACCAACAAACCAAACTTGATTTCACATTCACTCCCACTTCCCTCAATTAAAAGAATGTTCTTAAAAGGCTCTTAGTTTTTTGCTTAGCTGGGTACTTGAATAAAAAAGACTAAATAGCACATCAAAGTAACGTTAATGTGTGCCTTGGTTCCTGTTTGTATATAGATGACCAAATTCATAGCTCTGCAGTTCCACTGCAACTTACTTATTCACAAGTTTGCTAAATTTGCCATTTTTTAAAATCACTTAATTAGGACAATTCAGAGAAAACGTCTTTTCTTTTAGTTCTGCAAGCACATAAGAACATGTGCAAGCCCTATAGTACTTTTTATTTCAACCAGCTGTTGTGCACAATCCGGACTATGCAAAGCAATAACCAGCCTGTTTTACAATTGACAGAACCCACTCAGCCCTAAAAAGGAGTATCCCATACTCAATTACCAGCATGAAAGAAGGGTATGTAAAAATCTACCTGAAAAATATATAGTGATTTCCAAAGAAATTCCATTATTAGCATTTAATAGGTGAGCACTTCTGCCAAAAAGCTCAGAACTACACTGTTGGACAAATGCTAAGACAAACAACTGAACTTCATGGACTAGTGTAATGCTTGGTAGGGGCTTGAAGTCAAAATTTTAAGCTGAAATGTTCCACACATCCAAGGAGTGAGTGGTCTAATAGAAAACCAAGGTTTGTGGCTTAATGTAGGAGGTTTAATTTCTTTGGTTCTCTGTATGGACAGCATCAAGAGGGAGCAACAAAATCAGTGAACAATGAGACACCGCCACAGTGACAATACATGAAGAAAACACAGCATTGCCTAAAGCTGCAGGGCATTTACTATAACACATGGGATGCCATCACTGAGACTAAATTTATTATATTCAGTTTCTTCTATTCACTGAAAATTCATACTTAAAACATGCCATTCCTGAAGCCTTCCATTATTCATTGCAATTGATGCAAACTAAATGATGCATGTAAACCACAACATGCACAATCTAGAACATACCATTTTCAATACAGTCTTACTCTTTGTTTCATTTTAGTGCTGATGGTTCTCCAAATGTGCTATACCTTAACTTCACAACCTTCTAGAGATACAACCCCAACTTCAAATAGATTGAGAACAAAGACTGCGACAAAAAATTGATGAGAGTGACTGATTGCTTTCAGTCTATTCCTCTGGCTGGATTAGCTATCTGACTTGTAGAAATCATAACTGTGGGTTTTGAGGAGCAATACAGTCAGGGGAAGACAATATCATAGCACAGAGAAAAAGGAGAGGATGCCAGTCACAACAGCGTCAGACATAAAGACTTTAGGGAAAGAATGGGACAAAAAGAAGTCTGATAAGATCAGATGACAACAGAAGCTAAGTAGGCATGGAAACAACTGTCAAAGGCCTTGAAGGAATTAATTTAAACATTCCTTCAAGGAATGTTAAAATTACAAATAAGAAAGAAATAGAGAGTAAATAGAAGGATTAAAGCAGACATCAGTCTAACAGAGAAGACAGAAAATATCCATTCTCATCATTTGAGCAAGTTTCATCCAGACAGAAAAATGGACAGATATTGCAGGAATCAAGGTGAAAGTCAAAGAAGCCTCAAAAAAAGAATTATCACAAAAAGGGAAAGGTGAATAAAGTATGTGGTAGAACTAAAATGACCATATTTCAGTGAATACCTACAAAGATAAACTCTAGTAGAACAAAGAACCATTCTCATTTTGATAAAAACAGCCTTTTTCTGTCCAACACACATCTGCGCTGTTAATTCTGGTGATACAAAACCACACATACATACTCATTTAGCCATCAGCAAGTTTGATGTTTTAAAAACCAAACCAGCCTGCATAATATCAGTGCCCCAGCTTTCAACAGCAAAGATCACAGCAAATTGTACAATTGAGAATGCCAGGTTGTAATCTTAACACTGGAAAAAAGCTCCAGTAATCAAAAACACGTTGTAATTTGGGATCTCAAATTATGAGGGGCCATCTTTAGTTACTTTAGTTACATACTTTAGTTACACATGAAACTTCATCACATATCACAGATCACATGCTGAAACCAGAATTCTCCACTCCCTACTTCAAGTCTAAAAATCTATCCATGAAACAGTCCTCTAAAGTGGGCAAAAGCACAAAAACAGTAATGTCACATATTCATATAAAATAGTAATTAACATTTACTCAGCAAAAACTATCACCACTGATCAAGCTGGCATATGTCTTCATATCTCCTTCCTAAGAATCTGCTCTACCATCTTGCCACTTCTTTTTGTTCCTTAGACAAGTAAATATGGAAATTACTGGTAGCCTAAACTGCACAGCTCTGAAATCAAAGGCCTTCCTACAGGACAAGAGGGAGAGGAAAGGCGGAGAAATCACACTCAGAGCCATACCTTCCAATTAACAGGAACTCCCCAAGCACTCCCAGGCGCCTCATGGCAATGAGGATCCCCCTCACTGTCATTCCCTCGCAGAAGCAAACCACCACTCTTGCCTTGGGTAACCTTTCTCGCAGCTTGCGGAGCAGGCGATCAAAGCTCTTTTCCCCAGCATTACTGTAGATCTTGTCAGAGTGAGCAATGCAGAGACCCTCTTGGGCAGCCAGCTCTTTGAAGGCTTCCATTCCACTTTCCCCATAATTTCCTGTTAAAAAAAACAAAACAAAACAACAGATTATATCATGCATTTAACCAATTGGAAAGTGATGGGAAAGTGATAGATTTCCCCCCCCCAAAGTCAAGTAGCATCAGCACGTTAGTAGAAGGAAGAGTAAAGGAGATCCATCAACGTGAACATGCTCAGAGCTCAGTGGAGCAAAAGGATATCCAAGTATCAGTAGGTCTTAGCAGAACTGGAGACTGCAAGTTTCTTTTCTTACAGTGACTTAGCAATGGATAGTAAAGGGGATATTGAACAAGAGCTGGATAGGTAGAAAAGGGGACAGATCAGACAATAAGAATGAAGTCTTATTAACATTTCTATGGCAAAAACCACAGTTGAGCTATTTTAGGAAAACAGCCATAGGAAAGAAAAAAAAAAAAGGATTTAATTCCAAGCTCTCTGTATCACATGCAGTCCATGTTCACAAAAGTGAATGAAAGATGCATGCAAATTTAAAACACGCTGATCTAGTAACGTTTTCAAAGTCACTTATACTTATTTGACCAAGCAGTGTTCATGACAGCTAAAATTTAGGATCGATGATCTCTCTCTTAGGAGACTTCCTACCTGAAAGAACTTCAGAAATAACCCTTTCCAAGACAGAAATACTTGAACTGTGTAGTCCAAATTAAATACAAACTACATATAAAAACTGATTCTCAAATTCACTTCTATTTATACATTCAGCAAGCCAAAACAACAGTTTTACACAACTCAAACTGCCTTCTGCTATGAAGACAGGTGAAACCCCAAGTTTTCTTTGAGTATTTTATGCCTGACATGAGCACAGGACTTATGATGAACATCCATCACACAAGAGGAACAGAGGGATTAAACCCCCCCATATCTATTAACAGTAACAAGAAATGGTTCAAAACAAGAATCATTAATTTGATGCTATCCATATCCATAATGTTTCCTTATTTTAATGAGGGAGTAAAATCAGATACGCTGATCACTTCTAGACGCAGACCTCTTCAAGCAAGGGGTGACTGAAGAGGTCCCTCTTCCCTGTTTCCAGCAACAGTTTGAAACAGCAAACTGCAGAGGCAGACTTCTGAACTACCCTAAATTTCTTCACAAAAGTTAAACCTCCTCAAAAGTATAGCCATCAGAAAGAAAATGCAGCAAGAGACTGTTTAGGCATTTTGTGTAAATCCAGTAGAAACAAGTGCATTTTTCCAGAAACAGGGATCATTTGCCACAGATCAACACCATGCAGACACACTATGGCAGTCATTGTCATACTAAGCTGCAGACAAACCTGTCAAGTCCAGTGTCAAACAAAACTGAAGTTTTCCCAGCCCTTTGCACTGAACTGCCCTGGTTTCTCATAAATTTGAAGTGCAGCAGAATGGCCTCTTTTCTAGCCTGTTACTCAACATCATATTCAGCAATTAGGTCAATTCTGCTTTTCTTTCTGCGAGCCAGACATACTCTGGAGCAGCAGTCCTGCATGGCTGTGGGGAGGAGAGGAAAGAGGAAGATCTGTGCCTGGTGGGAACTGGCCACCAAGAAGCCCACCCTGTAGGCTCAGCACTGCAGCCCCATCCCACAACCATGTACTTGGGTAAACACTGTGGCCTTGTCATACGCTGAGAATGACACAGGTGGAGGCATTTGCAGGTATTTATAGGCCAGGACCTGCAGTCACCAAGAGACTTACTCCAAAGCAGTACAGTTTGAGCCATACTGTTTTGATGACTTTCCTCAGGTCTCACCCTGAGGCAGCACAACCTCATCACTGACTTGTCATTAGCAAGCACTTAATGTTTGGGAAGGATATATTTCCCAGTTTCACATGGAACTTTGTTCAACACTGACTCCTTTTAAACCAGTAGGATTATTCTTAAAGTGTCACCTTAAGGAGGGACAGGAGACTAAACTGAATCCTATTAGATATTTAGGCAATGCATATTAAAAAATCAATGGGTTTCTTACCCAAACTTTAGGGAAGGATTTTGTCATACATCAGTACAGCACTAATTCTGCTGTAGTTCAAGTTAATGATTGCAAGAAATGAAAAATTAAATCCATTTGGAATTATTTTTCTCAGCTTTAATTTTGATGAAATAACAATTATCTCAAACACCGTCAAACCTGTACTAACAGTACAACAGCCTACCAAAACATATGCTAAGAGAAACATTGGTGTCTATAAATTCAGTAAGTGTGACAGAGAGTCTAGAAGGAAAAAAACTAATTAAGATCAAGAACAACATGGACACAAGATGGAATAGGCAAAAAACAAGGCAGAAAATCTGCAGCTCAAAATGAAAGATTTCCAATCCTTGTATGAAAGTAGCATAACAGCTCTCCAGTAGCAGCACAAGGAAGTCTGATGTTTGACTGGAGCTTGCTCAGCTCACAATAGCATTATGTAAAGTAAGTTTCTGCAACAGCCAGAGATGAGACTTGGTGACCCAGGAGGTTCTCTTAATATCTGTTTGCCATACTCCCAGAGCAAGACAACATGCTGCACATCTTTCCCCTCCAGGGAAAAGGATCAGGGAGAAAAAGAAGTTGTGACATGTGTTACATAGATTGTTCAATGCACTCAGCTACTGGGGTATGGACAATGTAAGGGCATATATGGAGTAGAAAACACCAATTAATTCTGTGCAACAGCTAAGAACACAGCCATCTGTACCAGCTTGGTGGGTACATCCATTTCAATCCACACACAGACAACAGCTGAGAGGGGAAACACGTAATGAAAGAAATCTCTGCATGATTGTAGTTAGTGAAGAGTTACATCAGGACCCCAGGCTAGGACCTGTTCTTCCTTTGAAAGAGTCATTGAATAAAAGATCTAATCTTATCTGAAACTGCCTTTTGCCACCAGGATTAGCTGTGAAAGGCAAATAATAATTATTGTGATTTCTTTCTGACCTCTACCCAAAACTAGGTGAGCCACTAACATACTTTAAGCCCCACAATACCTTGCTGTTTTTAAACTTTTTTTAAGGTCTATTTAACTAGTACTCTATTCAAAAAAAACCCAGATATTTTCCTTATATGCTTCATGCAGAGTCTGTACAGTAGTATAAAGATAAATTCTAAACCTATCATGATTGCAATTTTACCAAGAGGATTTTCATAATACTTTTCTCTCAGTGCCAAAGGAAGATTTGCTTCACCACTGCAAAAATTCTAGATAAGGCCATTTCTGAGAGAGATCCTCATATCTAAAGATGCTGCTGAGAGTTACATATAGTGGTAATTATTGTCACTCATTGCATTCCATGCATTAAATATCTTAAGAAAAAACATTAAGATGCTGTAGAAAAATCAAAGATGTTATCTTGATCAACAGAAGACATACAAAAGAAGAAACTAACAAAAATGCGGCCTCATAAATTGCTCCTGTGAGCCAGTAAGTATTACATTTGTGCCACAGCTATATTGAAACTAGCACTACTTGCTTGTATTAACACTTTAGTAGTGTGGGGAGCAGAACCCTTGAGCCCCATCTAAAAGGTTTATATTCTTTTTTATTATTATTACAGCTGTTTCACAAATTTGTCCCCATTCTATTTATCAGGAGAACCATTTGTTTTTCATTTATGAAATGGAGCAGAAACAGCTCAGCGATGAGGTGCTTATGAGAATCCTGCAGACTGTTTTCTTAAGGGAGGCACAGAATGTCTGTGTGGATCTTCCCAAGCCACATAACAGTGTGTTGTGTTTTCAGGGGGCTTAAAAACAAAACAATGTGTCCCAAATAATCTCTGTCTTTGAATGAAATCAGCCATTTATTTATTTGTGCAATAACATAAGGGAATATGAATCATTCATATTTGAGCTGAACAGAACATTTCCTTGAAATATAGGCTAATCACTGTTTAAAAAGCAGTCTTAAAGACCATAATGCTGAAGAAAAAGACTGACACTGCTCTTTCTCGCTCTGCTTTCAGTGTCAATAGGAAATACCAACTACTCTGTTAAGATCTATTTAGAGAAACACCTACAAAACCAACAAAACCCACAGCAGAGAACTCTGCCTGGAAAAATGCTGCAATCTGCTTAAAATTACAAAAGTTAGGGAGCAAGAGTTACTACACTGTGGTGGTGTATTTTCCTTTGAATGGTTTGTTCTGTTTCCCCCTTCCGAAATGTACGGTATATTCCTAAGCTGTAACCTGGCCTTTGATCCCTCCCCTGTGAGCTTTTCATTGGTTCAAGGCTTGGGCCCGCGGGCCTTCGAAACCCTGATAAGGGAATGCTCAGAGGACGAGGCTCTCTTTTCTGCGTGGATCTTCTCCCTCTCCTTTCCCTCCCCACCCTTGCCAGCGCTGGACCAAAATAAACCTCCTGACTTCACCATCAAGGAGATACTGTGTTTCTCTTACAGCTGCTGCTGCCTGCAAAGGTGTAGCCCAGAGACTCTGTGGAAGCCCCGGTGAGCTTGCAGCCCCCTGCCTTCTTTCTACGGACCCACAGGGAATGTTGCGCCAGACTCCTGCCATCGCTAGCCGGCAGAGAGATAGGCGGGGGTCACAACAACACTACACCTACCTGGGCCATGAGTAATCTCTTCAGGTGAGGCCACCTATTGCTCACCACTAGGGCCTTATTTGCTGCATTTATTCCTCTAAATCACAGGAACCACAACCTGGATCAAAAGGGAACACACAAAAAAATCCCATATACCCTGCAAGCACACAACAAAGGTAATGCACCAAATAAGATAACCACAAAATCCAGTTTCACCACAGGGTATTACAGAGGCAAGTCATATTGCAAGAAAGTTCCCCTTTTTGAATTAACAAGTGAGAAACTAATTTTTGTCCTCTTCTTTCCTCTCTCAACATTATGATGTGTTTGCTCAACTCTCCCAAGCTTCTAAATACATTCCTGGAGGTATGGAGTCTGTTTCAGTGTTCAGTATTGATTGACTGCAAGACATCTCTTTTATTCAGCTAATTAACTGTTTTTTGGCAGACAAAAGAAGATGAGAACAAGTGGACTACATGACATAACAGCAAGGAATAACTATTTCAAATCTTCACTACTGCGAAGGCAAATTATTTGGGAAGAGCAGAGCAAGGACATGATCTGATTATCAAGTTAGTTCCTGACACATTGCAATAAATAGCTTGTAAAAAACTAGTCATAATATTAAATAAGACAGTAACTGTACAGTCGTCAAATACAAGTCTGAAAAGACGGGAAATTTTTGGACTACTGAACAGAAAAACAAGGCAAAAAGAGCATCAGTTTTCTCTCCTATAATATGGTATGTTTCTCTATGACACATAAGCATCTTTGAATAGAGTCAGTAAACAAGGAAAAAAAAAGTTCTCTAATATATTTCTTATGAGTTTAATAACCATATTAAATAATCATGTGTATACTTGTAGTTCATTATGAACTAAAGAAGTTCAGCCATCAGATTTAAACTAGTATGTTAGTAACAAGTTGGGAGCACATACAGACTCAGCTAATGCATCTGAAATGACAAGTAGTCACTTTCTAAGCTGTAATAATTCAACCACTCACATCTATTTGCCCACACCTTTGATTGGGAGAGTTACAAATAAAAGTCAAAGTCCCTTTTTATTCCCTAACAGTAGCAGACTAGCAAAAAAAAAAAGTTGTAGAAATGGATCTGCCAATGTGTGTTATTGTGGTCTATACCAAGCATTAAGTGGTTCGTTCATAGAAAGCAGCCCTGCTGGCCCACAGCTTCCAGGGCCATTGAACTAACACCATGCAGCCTCTGCCAGACTTCTTTGTCACTGGGAAAAAGGCAAGGATCCAACACTTCCATGTTTCCCCAGAGTATGTTTTTCAAGGCTATCGCACTGATGTCAGTAGAAACTACATTTTACCAGTTACCAGTTATTCTGAATAGGATTTGTTTTTTCTTTTCCAGTGAATGCTCTACACCTAATATTGACTTTGCTACCTAAAGTGCTTTACCATACAATTTCTTTTCAGAGTTCAGATAGAAAATTATCTTGACAAATTTTCCTTCACTTAGTAAATTTCACCTCAGGTGTTTTTAAGGGACAACTTCAAAGCACGTGAGTTAGGCTATGAGATCACTTCACAAACCCTGAAGTACTGGCCACTTTACAATAAGTAGAATTCTGAGTGGACGTGGGTTCCAATTCTGTTACCAATCAGGACAAAACAGCAGAGGAAACATCCAAATTACAAACTTCACTAGACCTAAAATCTCAGTCAGCCTGCAAAGTTTAAAAGGAAAACCTCTTATTTCATTCTAAGTGGTTTACCACTATTTCATTCTAAGTGGTTTACAGAGGAAGGAGCAAACAAAAAACGGCTTTAAAAAGAATGCTGAAGTGGCTATTTCAGTTTCTCTAAGTGCAGTGGCTTTGAAGAGAGAAACAAGTCCTGCAAATACTGGCCCTTAAGGACAGTTTAATACAGGTTGAACATCACTGCTACTCACTTGAGGTTTTCCTCTCCTGAAGACCAGCTGGATTGGTCACTGCTTCCTCCTGCTTAGATGGGGTCCAGTTACCCATGTCTTCAGTTCTAAAGTTGCTTTTAACCTGCTACCATACATAGGTATCAAAGTCCTCCTTACCACCATCACCTGGCCTTCCAGACCAACCCATGGCTCTCTGGAAGACAACATTTCCCTCACATTTCCCCAGCTGTTTTTCTTTGACATTGTCAAAAAACTTTGTATTGGATGGAGGCCTTACCATCCTTTAGCTGTAGAGAAGAAAACTTATCATTAGAAATTGAAACTACACTGTAAGCACTCCATCTTCACTTAAGCTTAGCAAAGAAGTCTGGATTCATCAGAGATTTCCAAGCAACTGCACTCTAGCCTTACAAAGGCCAGAAGGATATGTTAAATGAATGAACTGAGTCATCTTTGCTACACTACAGATTTCAGCTATCTGTGCTTACAGCCTGTTTCCTTCAGGCCCTTCTGGAAATGCAGAAAGTGAGCTGTTAAGACCAGACTAGTATTTTTTTCATTTTCTAGTGTTAAGCAAAATTGAGTACAAGGGAAAAAATTTTTTAAAAAGCTGAAATGCTGAATTAGGTGATTATTAGATCCATTAAACAATATATTATGCCTTACAAAATTAGAGAAATGAGATTATATTTCAAGAAAACTCACATAATTTTATTAAATGCTAGGTTACTTCTCGTCATTCATTACAAAGTACATTTTACCAACAGCTCACCATACTGACATGTTACCTTGGTAAAGAAGACACAGAAAAAGGTAAAATTCTGCTACTTGGTGAAGTGGTTGTATTTAAGCCTTTATCCTGAAAGCACCAGGTGCAACATCTTGAACAGCTCATTGATATTCTTGTCAGAAATATAGCCACAGGTGAAGTCAGTCTGAAGTAATGAGACTACTAGTGCTGAATGACACTTCCCTATTAAGACAAATGCCAAAATGTGGTATCTTGACATTTTTTTCCCTAAATGTATTCAAAGCATACACCCAGTGATTATTTTGTATCTAATGAGGCATTTGAGAGGTTTATATTCTAATGAAACTATTTCGGTTCCAAACCTAGATGACACACAGTACTTCTAACAAATTTGCTTGCTGAACTTCATTTTTCCGATCATGACTTCTCAGGAAGGAGGTACCAGTTTTCTTCAGAAAGCATTAAAATTAATCTAGTAATGCCTAACATTAACTGTTGGTTGCTTCTCCTGGTTGGCAAAGGTAGAAAAAAGTCTCATACTTTTTTTATGTTTCTTGATGAGTCTGGGGAAAGTAAACATAAGAATAAAGTTTCAACTCCTATAATAATCTCTTTTTGGTTTAAGCTTTCTATGAATATTACAGTTAGTCAAATCATTTACAAAGGTAGGTACAGCAAGGATACCCAGAAGTGACATCGAAGTAGGAGAATAATATTCCCTCTTTTTTATATGAGCAGACATTTCAAGAAGAAGGAAAAAAGTATATCCTTAGTTCTGCTCATACTTTGGCAGTTTTGCAATTAGGTTACCTCACATACAAGCACGAGATTTAAAACCTTGAGCAGTCAAAAATCATGCATAGAAGTTCCCCGCTATGAGGGTTTAAACATAATGAAATTAACGAAAATTTAAAAGTATATTTCTACTGGTTATCTGCTTTCTGAACTTGAGGACATACAACAATCAGTTTCTGACCTTTACCTATAATTTTGAGAGTTAAAGGTGGCTATTTTATTTTAGTGACTCAAGATACTCACAAATTGTAAGTTTTCATGGGCTGGCACTTAGGAGGCCATACATCATTGCATGCTCCATAAAGAGTCAGCCATCCTATGACCACTTCCCAATAACCTGCACTATCAATGACTTCAGGAAGTATCTGGAAAGTATGTTAGAAATGAGGCTACTTTCTGGGAAGTATTTTGCACTCGTTTTGTTATGAAGGAGGAGTTAGTGCTCGGACCTACTCCTACTGAAGTGCAATTTCAGTGGCTAAACTATCAGATGTTTATTAAGTTTCAAGAGAGACAAATGAACTATTAAATTTTACTCTTTACTGGCTGTTAACACACACCATTGAAAAAAAAAATATCCAAAAAGCTACTGAACTGAAGTACAACCCCAGAGTTTAATGTTCATGACCTCTAAGGCAGTTTTAGCTCATATACGATTGTTATGATGCCTTCTCCAGCTACCTAGAAACAGAGACTAGACAAGAGTAAGGGAATAAATGTAGGCATTTATTTGAAGGGCCTTCAAAGGTACACCCTGGGGAGCCCAAGGCTACTTCCAAAATGGACCCCAAGATGGACAGCAAGTCACGAGTTCTTCACACTTGGATAGGTTTGGTCCATTTGCATATCAGCATAAATTTACCAATTAAAACTTTAGCTTTCTTCAATTTCCCCACCTCTCTAGAGGCCCTAGCTTACACCTTTGGGCCTAGGACAACCTGAGTGTCCTTGAATAGCAAGCTCAGAGAAGCTTTGTTGTTGACCTAAGAGAGCAGCTAACAAGCTACAGGAAACTTCAGAGTTACACACTAGGCAATACAGGATTTGAAAAAATATAAAACTTAAGGCATCATTCACACACTGATACATTCCATTTATGTGAGTCACAGCTCTAGATGTGAATTATATTGCATCTGGAATAACATCTTAGTAATAAATCTTAATCTTTTTACTACAAAACTATACCTAATCCTATCTTATTCATCACAAGAGAAACTGTCCGTCTAATTGGAATAAATCCTGCAGTTTTTTGCAAATCAGAAAATAAACTTTTGGATGTATGCTTTAACAAATCCCTGAATACTGTAGACTTGTTATTCATAAGAATATTATAATATTTTAGAAATAATTGTGTTTTAATTTAAATACATTTTAAAAAAAACAGTGGCTGCCTTGCTTTATGTGTCCATTAAAAGTTTTGATGAAAATGAATTTAATTTCACAATATTATCTGAAATAAATTCAAAACAAAAAAAAAATTCAAATCCTACGTTTGAAAGGTTCTTTCACTAATAAAGTTGAGGAGAGATTCTCATACCAGCATTTCCAATTGAGTTCATAAGTGCAAAGATTAACACAATATAAGTGTTTGAGTTACACAATATTAAATGTCAGGTCTGCTGCTGAATGGTGAAACATTTGAAATACCTTTTCCCAAAGGCTACTGTAGTATCTGCATATGAAAAGGTAACTTAATGTTGAGAATCCAGGCAGAGCTAGCACAGGAAATAATTGCAAAAGCTGAATTACCACAAGTAATGAACAAATTAGTACTTTACTTTACATAGCTCCCACAGAGGTAATACAGAAGAAGGAACTTTAGAAGGGCAGGCTTGAGAGCTAGAAAAAAATGGGCAAATGCAAGTAGGAGAAAGTCATAAGCCTAAACACATGAGATAGTGAGATATTGCACACAGGTCTGCACCTGTGCAGCTTTGCGAAGCTGCACCCCAGGGATGACACCTCGGACAGGCTGAGTCCTCCCAAACCTACACCCATGTCCACATTCAGGAATGCTCCCAGATTGCCTCCTGTGCTCCTGGACCTAATGGGGGAGGCCTTAGGACTTGGCAGGAGACCCTTGCAGTGCTCCTGATGCAGTTCTAAAAGCATCGTGCATCCTTGAGGAGATGTGGGCAGTGCTGCTACACAGGCCTGTAAAATTGCTCATTGGATGGAAAACAGAAGGACCCTTTGCCGGGTTAAGACACAGAAAAAATGACAATTCATGGAGAAAGACAAAAACATTGGGTTTTTTTTCCCAAACATTGCAGACATTGAAGTTTTGCCTCCTCTACAGCCAGGACTTACAGACACCTCCTGAAGAATTGCTTCTGGGTACTCACAAGTTGTACGTTCATCGAGAAGGCCCCAGCAGCCTCCTGTTCCCAGCTTAATCTGAACCCAAGCACGTCATTCCGTCATGGTTTCAGCTTCTCTGTCCTCAAATAAATGTTCCTGGAAAGATACACTGAGGGCAAAGGGTGGCCCTCTGTCAAAGGCCCACAAAATAACCATGGGCCCCTGCCATGTCCCAGGGAAGTTGGACAAAGCCCTGCTTGCTCCCACCACCTTGTCTTTTCCCAAATTGTGCCCCTGAGGGCCAAAGCCCTCAGATAAACTGGGCACCAGTAAAGTGGCCAAGGGGAGAGGGCATTGGTGCCATGCCCTGGGCACAGGGCAGAGCTGGCAAAACAGCTATGCTGGCGCTGGATGGGGCTGCTGGCTGCCTGGTAGCTGTGCGGCCCCAGCTCCCAGGGGAGGGTGATGGCAGGGCAGGCTCCTCTGCCACGCCGTGTCCCAATTACTGAAAGGGAAAACCAGGATGAGAAAGAAGAAGGAGAGCAAGGGGAGGCAGGTGACCACAGATGGCGGAGCGGCAGGTGTGACATGGAGGGAGAGAGGCCGGGTCTGTGCATACACTGAGCACATCCAAAAGCAGCAGCTACTGAGGGGGAGGCAGCCATGCTTGCACAGTTGGCTGCATACAAGCTCTCCAGGAACACTGTATTAACTGCTGCCAAAGAGGGCTGTGAGGTGGCAGAGCACGAGGCAGATTTGGATGGCCTGCTGGCCTCAGCTTTGGCACTTCACTGACAGTGAAGAAGCAAAGCTTTTGGCCTTGACAGAGGCCAAAGGGCAGCAATGTCATGGCTGGCTCTGATCTCACAGCTCAGAGCCAGAAAAAACTCCATCTGCAGCTGTGCAGATGTGATCTTCTTGGCGAAAACATTATGGGGGACTCCTCAGTGGCTGCTCCAGAACTGGGAAACAGCACAGCCCGCTGTGTGCCAGGAGTTATGATGAACATATTCATCGAGGACCGATTTTCAGTGTGTTCAATGTTTCTGCCATGACTGAACCAATAAGTGATTGACATAGATGCCTCTTGATCTTATGGCAACATGTAGGTCTGATCTGCATGTTGAAATATTCCATATATTTCTCTCCAGCAACAAATCTATTTTTGACAAGAAGGAATACAGCAGTTCAACAGATGTACTTCTGCCACTAGGAGTGCCAGCAAATCCATCCCTAGAGCTGACTGGGCACGATGAGGGTATATAAGAGACTTAAAAATCATAATTGCCTTAAACACTATTAAGATCACCAAAGGACTTTGGGCAAACTCTATTAAGAGGCTGCTACCATCGAAGTCCACCTTCTCACCATCACTGTCACCACCATCCCACCCCAAACAGGCTTCCTGGATTTTGGAAATTTGGACTGTGAATTAAGTCACCTGATAGTAACTTGAGATAAAATAAAGGGGGCACTATTGTTCAATTATCTCAGGTCTAAGAAGTAAACAAGGCTGAAGGAGAAGACTGTATCCACAAGGAAAGCCAAACCCAGCCGCTGTGCTGAAAATCAGCTCTGTCTGGGTTTGGGGCAGGGAGGCCTGCCCCAAGCCCAGCCAGACTCATTTGCTGAGGCCAAGTTTGCACACTCTCCCCACCAGCCAAGGAAGAGGAGAAGAGTCTTTGTGTGTATGATGGCAAACCTTCTGGTACAGAGGGGTTGAACACCCATCACCAGAGGCTACAAGCCAGATAAGAAGCAGACCCTACAAAGAGCACTCCCTCACACAAACTGGCTCAGTCGTAAAACTCCTCCAACCCCTGGTAATGTCACATTCACACAGGACATTCATGTAAGAAGCAGGTGTCTTGTTTTAAAAAGGGTCATAAACCACCACAGACCCCTGAAACATCCCCCAGACTCATTCCTAAGGCCTTCCACCTGATCCACAAGTGTTGCAACAGACCCAGAGTGTGTTGCACAAGACAATGTAAAACTTCCCAGCACAGGGGAGTTGCTTGGCATGTTCCCACAGATACTGAATGTACTTTATTCCACTGAACTGTACGTTTTGTGGGACCCCCACCACCAAAAAGGTCAGAAGAAAAGGACAAACGGGACACTGCTGGGTCCACAAGGGTGGTGAATATCTTTCTACTTAATCTGTCTCTCTGTCACTTTTTTCATTTTCTCCCCCACCTTCCTTCTCCTCTTCCTATTTCTTTCTCTCTCTGATCCAAAAGCACACGACACTACAATTCCATTTTGTCACTGTATAACCTGACATCACTAACATGCCTCTGATATGAAATAACATAATGTTCTGTGACAAGATGTACGCAACAATGAGTGAGAAGATACTGACTTTCAGATATATAGATTGTTTTCAGGCTCTATATTGTTGACTTCTTTTGTCTAGTCCAAATATAAATGAGTGAATTGGTGCTGATAGCAAAAGTCATGTGAGATAAAAGAAACCAATTTTCTGGTTTCTATTATGCTCCATTTCTATTATGGACACTTTATCATTTCTTTTCTTGTTCCTTTCTTTCTTTTCTTTTTTTCAGGAAAAAAGTTCACTTTCTCTTTTAATTAATGCAATTACCATTAACCTTCAGAGGTTATTTAAGCAGAGGTTAATTTAAGCAGAAATGTTAAGTTGGCCAAGTGTTAAAAGAAAAGAAAACCAAAAAAACATAGAGGGTCTTTATGACAGCAAGCTCATAAAAATGTTAAATAGATGTAGAGGGAAAATGGGTCTTCTTAGAGAAAAAATCAGCAGTGCGAAGGCTACTGCAAATTCTGTATACCACTGAGGTTTCACACAAACTTTTTCTCTCAGCATTTCTGGCACTTAAAATAAGATCTGTTAGTCTTTTATAGAAGTCTCACATAATCACCTCTCCTTCATAATATTTGTTAGATTTGATGATTGTTTGTACAGAACCAAGATTTCATCAAAATAGCATAGAAAATACCAATGCTTCACCTGCTGTTGTAGAAAGAAAATAATGATACTTCTTAAGATGTAACTAAGAGATATACAAGTCATATACTATGTTGGACGGCACTAATATGTCCCTTTTATGAATTGTAAATGTTTTCTTTTTCATGCAATTGAATAGTTTGTTTCTATGGTTTGCATGCACTTGTCTTTTTAGAAGCTGATCATGATACAGTGATCTTACAGGACACCTTTAAATGAGGTTTGCCTTACCCTATTTTGAAAAGCACTCTCCTGTTAGACTCTATGATTAAATTGAATTAAAAGGGTGATGTTTCTGTATGTAGTTGTATAAGAAAACAAACCCATAGCTGCTTGGAATAGGGAATTTTGGGGCATCTGTGAGTCTGCACTACATGAGAGCAGAGATGCTCAAGGACTGGGCAGATCCTACTTACATAACAAGGATTCCCCTAGATGGTGCAGAACACATTAAGCTGTTTCCTTATCAGCAGTATTTCTCTGTTTCTAAAACGCTGATATATTTATCACCATCTACATGTTCAAAAAATAGTGATCAGTGGTTTTGTTTAAAATATGGTCTGAATGCAATTTTTTCTCTATCTCCTTTGAGACTGAGCCTCAGAAGGTAATATTGAAATCAGCCACTGTTCATTTCCTTTGGTGCCATCAGGATCCAGCTGAAGACTTCCTGGTTGCACAAATAAAACATCAATGGGGAAGAGAGGGAGAAAAGACTGTCAGTGATAAATAAAACCATACACAAATTGTTGTCACAGATTTCAGCCTATTTCCTCCATGGATTCAGTTTAAACCCCTCTAGGATGCTTACCTAGAGGAATAAGGAGATAAGAAACTCCCTCATGTATGCAATATGCACTAATTCCATGAGCAATGCATAGCAACTCATTCCAAGCTGTTGCTCTCCCATATGGAGAGCGAAAGATGCCCACCAGAGACTTGTCTGGACTGCCTATTTGGGTGATGCAATGGCCTCTCTCCCACTCACTGCAGCCCTTTACTAGGGGCAGGGTTTAGGGGAGGGTGTGAATGTGGTTTTGATGTGTCTAGGAGAGTACAAATGCAGAAGGCTGCTCTTGAAATGTCAGCCTGATAATAGGAATTACTGGCACAACCATGAGCAAGCCCTTTCCTGCAAAATCACTGGCAACAATGAACCTAACAATTATGGACAGAATTTGTATTAACTTAAAATATATTTGTTGGACTTTTCTATAACCCTCCCTCCTACATAACAACAATTAGGTTTTGTATTTTATGTGTATGAGATTTTGTGTCTAAGATCAGCTTTATCCTGAAAAATATATCTCACATTGCTATGGTATCTCCAAATGAACTACAATCTTATCATATACATCTGTCCAGGTTTTAATATAATCAGAAAAGCATATGGTTATGCATATTAACATACTATGAGAAGGAGATGTGTTAGGCAGACCTCAATTTTCAGCTTTGATAACTTGACTATTTATAAACTGTTGGAAAGCACATTAAATGACAGAGTGAGGACAACAAAACTACTGTTTTGAGGATGCAGATTTCACTGTTTGAATCCGGGGTTACATGCATATAAAAGTACAAGAACGGAACAGGGATTTGGGGCTTATATTTCTGACAATTTTACAAATGCTGTTGTAATTTTATGCAAAGGAAGGCCAGGGGGTGAAGGTTGTGTACATTTGGAGATTTTAATAAATATCAGCAATACTTGTCTTCTCACTTTTGCCTATCTTGGTTCCAACATTCCTTTATATATTCCTTGGGTGCCTGCTGTCTGTACATATGGGAGGGGACTGTATTTCCAGGATAGATACAGCAGTACAGCAGGGCCATGTTAAAAAGCACAAAGGCATACTTGATAAGGCCCACTTATAGGTTTTTGGGAACCTAAGAGATAAACCAGTCATCTTCTGAGATTAATTAAAAGACCCCTCAGTGTATGGAGTGGAAAATCTAAGAGTAATATAAGAAAACCCCAGAAATTGTTACTGAACTCTGGAAAACCATCAAATACATCTTATTTATGAGTGAAAGCACCAAGGCAAGATTACCAAAGAATCAGAAAAGACAAATGATCCTGCAAAAAGCTTTTGAAGTCTGCTAAAGGCCAGCTGAAGTGAAAGATATATCAATGTATTCATTTTTCTGACCCAGGGCCATTCACTCAAGAGTTGGACTCAATTCTTGTGGATGCCTTCCCACTCAGAAAATTCTGTGATTCTGTGGAAAGGCTTTACTCTAAAACAATAATAAAGGCTGATGACTACTGGCATAGTTGTAATAGGTTGAACCTGAATTGATTGATGGGCTTTTGGGCCAAGGGCTTTTGCAATTTTGCATATAAAAAGCCCATGGGAGTACAAAAGATTTCTCTTTGTTTCCGGCTTCAAGGGTGGAAGGGTGGCTGAGGCCAGAGGCCCTCGGGCCGGGGCTCAGGTTTGGGCCGGCCCCCCTCCCAGGGGAGAGCTGTCCCCGCTCTGCAGGCAGTGTGTAACCAAGGCCATGTGGCCGAGATAAATCCTGAGGGTGGCGGGGCCAGCGAGGCACCTTTGCATCCAGCACGGCTCTTGCCAAAACCTGAAAACACCACATCGCAACCGATAAAGACACCTTTTCTTTCAAATCAGCGAGGAAAGAAGAGAAAAGTGAAGTCACATGAGACGAAGCTGAACATGGCGGCCTCAATGTCAGAAACAGAGGGAAAGGGACGAGACCACGTGGGAAGGCAGCTATAGCAACAGGAAAAGAGGGCTGCTGCGCTTTTTGGCACAAAGCTTAAAAATGCTTCTTGCAAAGCCATAGAAAGGGCTTTAATCCATCTAGAAAAACTTGGGGGGAATGAGAAATTCTTGTGCAGCCTGTGACTTTAAAGAAAGGCCCACGCCAGGCCCTGTAGAAGTTGTGAGAAGCTGTTAAAAACTTGAAGTAGAGAATTTGTGCTTTCAANTTGAAGTAGAAAATTTGTGCTTTCAAACTGAGATAACTCAGCCTTAAAAATTAAAACCCCATTTTCTCTTGTGGCCTGTGATTTGGCAGTGTGGGAAGACTGCAAAAAAATCTTGGGAAAGATACCTTTTTCACTTAAACAGATTTTCTCCAGGCGGGACTGTAGGTTTGTGAAAACTCTGGCACAATAGAAGAACCTCTTTTCCTAAAACATAAACAGACTCTTAAAAGAGATGTAACTCTGATCAAAAATACCATGTTCTTGTTTTATTTTCACTTGTAAAAAGTTTATGGTAAAGGAGAAGGCATTTGGAAAGAAAAAGGGTTTTTAAAGGTTTACTTTAATTTCTTATCAGTTTTTTTTCATTCTGTTAATAATAAACTTTCTTTTACACTGCAACTGTTTAAGTATAGATCTTGTTTTGCCCCAAAGCCTCTTTACATTTTCCTCAATAAATCCATATTCCCCTTATGCTCATAACTGGATTTCATGTGTTTGGCATTTAAACCAGCGTCAAACCACGACAATAGTATTTTTGCTTAAGGATTTCCATTTTTACTTAAGCAGTTTGTCTGCCCTAATCTTAGGTTAGTGCTTTCTGAGAAATTTCAAACTCTTATTAAATTGAAAACAAACATTTCCATGATGCCCCTTTAAAAAATGTCTAAAATTATCTGGACTGAATATCTATTGATTTTATTTTTCAAAAATAGAGGCTCAAGCAAATGATTGCTGAAAAAATGATGGTTTCAGGACTTACACAATGCCTCTGAGAATTCTTACAATATAGAATGACATAGTATTTCCAAAATGTCTTACTGCATAGTGCATATATACAAAGTGGGTATATCAAACTAATAAGACATGCTAAAACACAAAATGAAGAATTTAGAGAGGAAACAAAATAGGATCTGATAAAAAATTTAAATCACCAGACTCTGCTAGGGGTAAGTTTAACTTCTGATTTAAAGATTATATTTAAAGATAGTACTTTTAATGCATCATCTGACACTTTACTGCAATTACTAAAAAAAAGAAAAGCAGGCAAACTTTGTTTCCTGAACTAACATACAGGAACCTTCTGAAATAATCTATTACATAGCAGTTTGCAGCCAAAGGAACTGTATCTGATTATCCTTTTTGTCCTCTCTGCTCACTAAGATTTTTTCATTGTTCAGTTGTGGAGGAAAAGCAAACACTCTCAGAAAGACAACTGAGTAGCTAGGTTCTCAGTGGCACAGGGACCAAGATTGGCGGCACACTCCAAGTGCCCCTGCCCGGGGAGAATCACTTCTCTTCATGTAAGCATTAATCAACCTCTGAACTAGTGCAGTGGCCTGGCAGCTTTGTGCCCTGTACTGCTTGCTAACGTTGTGGTCGATGCTTTCCTTGTAACCACTTTCACTCAGTGAGCATTAGAGAAGCCTCATCGAAACATCTAAAGATAAGGCTCAGAAACAACAGGGCCTTTATCTGGACTAAAACCAGATGAGTTTCACTTGGCACTTCTCAGCTGAAGATTACAGTTTATCTCAATAACCAGCAAACAATCATGAGTAATAATTATATCTTAAGTATCTCTACAATACCTTGTTGGAACACTCACTGCCAGCCTTGCTTTCAACCCTACACCCCAAAGAGAGCTGTAACTGAAGTTTAATAGAAAAGTGACTTCAAGAGTTCCCCACACAACACTCCATCTTCTCTTAAGTCTCATCAGCAGTTATAATAAAATAATGTTTGCATTTCCAATGAAAAAATCCAACCTGAGACAGAAAAGGCTGTTAACAATATCGTATTTTAAAATGTTATCACACACATTGCCTAGGAATGGAGGTTAGATGGGACAGTTTTCCTTGGCAATATTAAGCAGACTAATTACTTCATTTTTCTTACAATCTAAGAAGCTAATGATTTTGCTATTTTTGTAAGTAGATGTCTGCCTATAACAAAAAGTAATGATGATCAAAGATAGATGGATTTAAGACAAAAGAAATCCAATTCTGAATTATCTATTACTTTGACATCATAGTGCTAGAAAAAAAAAGGAAACATCACTTCCTGAATTGCATCCACTTTAGTCACATTTTGTTATAGATGTCAGTTCCGTCAGAATATCATCTGTCAAAATGAATTAGTGCAAAATTTAGTACCTCACTTTTAACCAAGAATAAGATTGTAATGGCATTTCAATTTTCCTTCATCCTCTTGTTAGGACTTGATAAATGCACTCTCACAAGCACTGCTGCTCATCTGACTTGATGCCTGCACTCTAATTTAACAAATCTGAAGAAAAGGCAAAGGTAGAAACCTTTCTGGTTTCCTTAACATTTCTCAAGACCTTTGCAAACTATTTTTTTCTTGACAACTTGAGTGGATTAGTAGGGCTTTTTTCTCACCTAAGCAATGTTTTATTCTGAGTGGATATTCATATTAACAGAAGTCGATGAACATAAAACACAATGTCAATGGAAAAAATCTGAAGCACCTCTGTATGTTCATGTATGTATACAGAACAAGAGACAGATGAACTGGTTTTGTCTCTTACCAGTGGGATGCTATGAAGTTGGGGTTTTTAACCACAAATGAGCATTTTTCTTTCTTTTCTCATAGAGTTATGTCAGAACACTACACTTGGAATAGACATTTCCCCTGGGAAAACTGCTGTGCTTACCATCCTTGAGAAACAAATTACCCTTGCTTTTCCAATGCAAAACCCAACTGTAGGCACAACTAAAGGCACAACAATGACTCAACTGGCCAAATGTTGCCTGGGCAATCTTTCTGAGCAACCCCATTAGAGATTTTCCATCTTCTGAACACACAGCACCACCAGCCATCTGCTACACAGGGAGCTCTGTAACTGGAGCTTGCTCAAAGTTAATCAAAAGCATTAGTAGATGGAAGGAAGGGCCCTGGAATTCAGGGCAGGGTGAAAGCTTTGGGGCAGCAGGTTGGTTACCCCTGGCAGATCCTAAAATGTGGATGCCAGCAGCCCTGAGCACTACTCTCGGGAGCTGTCATTCCCACAGCAGCAGCTACTGCCTTGTGTGTCAGCTCCTGCCCTTAATGACACCAACCAGCTCTGCTTGGCAGAATAAGCACAGACAAACTGAGCAGGAGAGCTGGGCCTTCCTCTGCCTCTCCCAGTAATCCCTCCCAGCCATATTCTTTGCTTAGATCTGAACTGACCTTCCTCTTATGGAAAAAAATGAAATTATGCCATTTTGTTGGCCATATTGCAGTCCAAAAGGTAACAGAGAAATTTTAGAAGCTGGGAATTTCAGAAAAGAAAGAAAAAAAGAAGGATAATGATGATGGGTCAGTGCTAGAAGGGATTCGGCAGAACAGAAAGAATCATTTGGTAAGTTTTTACTTTCTGTACTTTGGGAAAGAGACAGATAATGTATACATACCAGAAGATGATGACGATGTTGATGGGGATGATGAACGGCAATTTCCCTTCCCAACTCAGAAGGAAATCAAGTGGCAGCTCCAAAAGGCAGGCATTTTTAAATGGATGTGTTCAGATAACTTCTGACAGAAGTTGCTGATGAGCCACTGAACTACTTGACACTATTTTCAATAGCTGTTGGAAGTTGTGAAGTGCCAGAGGACTGCAACAAAAACAGTGTTGTGCAATATTTAAAAAGATAAGTGAGTTAACCTGAGTAATTACAGGTCTGTCAGCCTGACATTCGTTTTGGACAAAAAACCAGGTTGTTTTGCCAGCTGACGTGGAATTTGTGTACAAAAAAATTAAAGGGATGGGGCAATGTAAGAGTTGACAATCATTATGTGTATGTGGAAACTAGGTGTTTCCAATTCAGTTATCCAAATCATCTTTTATCATTGGACTTACAGTCTTGGTTATCAAAAGTAATATTGGCAATGCAACACAGTTCAATTTGCACAGGACATCTGCCTTCATTTTGCGTGACATTTTGGCTATGAACCTGAAATGATAAGAATCGGTACTGCAGACACAAAATAGATTCAAGTCTGGCTGGTAGGTTTCAACAAATACTTGCAGTAAAGAAATACTAATTGATTGGGTGTCTCTTTATTGTGTCCCATAAGGATCTGTTCTTAGATTTTACAAGTTAACATTAATCAGTGACCTGGAAAAACAAAAATACAAAAGCATTACCAATAACATTTGCAAATGACAGAAATATTGGGAGACAAGTTTCCAATGCAGTCTGATCTAGGTTAATCAGTAAACTGGACACAGACAAAGAAATACGAAGTTAAAGACACACATAAATTTAAACTTTCAGGAACTAAAAATGGTGCACATATGGGATCTTGGAGTCCATCATGGGATGCAATTACTGGCTTGGTAATTATAATAGATAAGCATTGAAGGTAATGCTGTGGCTAAAAAACCAATAGAGTTGGGGTTTAGTTATGTAAACAGTGTAGTACTGGAGTAACAGAGAGATTATACTACCTTAACTTTATTTCACAGTATTATGACTGCTTCTGCACTGATATCCAGCATTACAAGATAATGGAAAAATGGTGCAATCTCAAAGAGTAGCCATCAAGATCATGAAAGACAGGAAGATGTGACTTTAAGTGAGCTATACAAGAGTAGAGTCTCCTTCTCAGACCAAAAACAAATAAACAAACTCCATAGCAACATTCAAAAGTAAAACATTAAGCAGCTTTTAATTGTAAATGGAATTAAATTCTAGAACATTTCAAGAGAATTATTGGTATTGAAGAACTTACCAGGCTGGATTTCAAAGTGGGTTAACTGTACACATACCATTACACAATGTAAGGAGTCCTTGAAGAAGATGCTTGGAGAATTGTGTGATTTTTGAGTTCGGCTGTGTCTTGGGAAACTTCTGCTCAAGTGGCACTAAGGCTATACCTCTGTCTCTACTCTGCATTCCTAAAATATTTCTCCTATTTCAAAACAGTTGAAGTTCTCGTAACACCGCAACTTCTACAATGCTTGGGAACATCTTAAAAAAATGGAGAAACTTTCCAACTGAAGTGCATGAAACATCATTTATCTGTAATATATTCCTATATCTCATTAGCACAGTTGGTCACACAGGTATCCAGGCTACTTAAGCACAAAGCATGCAACATAGGAATTGTCTGTAACAGTCCTCTAGGCTGTAAATCAAGATTAAACAATTTTACACTTCTAAGTCCTTGAGTGGCTAGAGATTGAAATGCTAATGCCATTATCTCTAAGGTATTAGTTGTGAGAGTTTCATTGCGATGTTACAAACTCAATGAGGCCTCTGCAGACATATAAGTTCAAATCAAGCAGTTCAGCATTTAGAGCACTCATCAGAGAAGTGGGCAATATAGCTTCAATTTCAACATGAGAGGGTAAGAAAATACATCTTTCACATAGGAGAGAGACTTGATCACTGAATAAGGTGTTTCTTGAGCTGGACTCTACTGGATCTGGCTGCAATGGAGTGAACTTTCCTCATAGCAGCCTGTATGTGCTGTGTTTTGGATTTGCAGCTATTTGTATTTACTCTTGTTCTACCTATTTTCTCTCCTTGTCCCCTTGGTACAGAGCGGGAGGGAGTGAGTGAGTGGCTGTGTGGGTGGTTGGCCACTGGTCAGGCCTAACCCTGCACTTGGAATAATGAACACATAAATAGTTCTTGCAAAATACAGCAGTGTCACATTTGACAGTAATGCTTCAAAAAATGGTATTCACATATTGTCAGGGAAAAGTTGATCCAGAACCTCTTCAGTTAGTGTGATCAGTGTGATAACGTTTATAATAAGAACTCCTATGTTCTGTCCTTCCTTGGCTCTTAAGAGTGTCCCAGGATAAAACATTTTCTTAATGTTGTCTGAATTTCAGTTGTCTGAAGCATTTCTCCATAATAAATACATGAATTAATCACTTATCTCTATAGCTAAGGTGCAGCCAATCACCATACCAAGGTGCATTAGGCTTAAGGTAAAACACTTCTTGTTTTGTTTTGTTCTCTTCATGTAACTGTGACACATATTTAGATCCCTCTTGTCTACTGGGTCTACTCCTAATTAGCAGTGAAGCAGAACTTCTTGCTACATACAGAACTTAAATGCTCTGAATAAAATCAAAGTTACAGAAATTAAGGGTAAAGCGTCTGTGCTTGCATGTGTGCTCCACCTCTTTCCTCTTTTTATTAAAAAGTATGCTTTTGCCTATTGGTGCTCCTGAGTACAGTATAGAGAACACCCTTTTCTCTTTGTTCTAAGTCACAATGCCCTTTGTCACCACAAAGATCATTAGTAACAGCATAAAGTTTCCCTGAGATTCAAATGGAAATATACATTACCATAGAGCAATTGTTTGTAAAGATTTACATATTTAGAATGTATCCCTGAAGTCTTTCTACACAAAAATAAGGCAAACTGAAGAAATATTCTTTCTATTAGTAAGATGTACAGGCTTTCCCTCAGGTTCCGTGTTTTATAACCCTCTTTCCTCATATACATGTACCTTTGGCTAATAAGCATGTATATTTGCCTTGAAATTGTATAATAATTAAAACAAAAATTTCCTACCGAAATCAGTGGCAAATCTTCAATGGACACCAATGAAATCAGATTGAAAGTTAATTTTATTCTTATATTAAAATAACCTAGAGAAGTAAAAAGCTAATTATGATCTAATTGTAATGACTACAAAGCTTTTTTCAAATTCTTTGCCTGTCTGAAAACCAAGCTTGCAGGTCACCTCAGGCATTTAGTGTTTTCAGTCTAAAGAAAATGCACTTGCCATTGGCTTAGGGCATGATCATACCTTATGTGTGGTTCAGAGATGTTTATGCCTAGTGTTTCAAACTACCAGAATCTGGTGGATTATGTTAAAAACATGAAAAAAACAGTACTGAAGACGAGTGATTTTGCAGTACTTGTGTGCTTTTCCAGAAGGCATTACCTTCTGAAAAATACGAAAAGTCAACTGAGCTTTTTAGAGACTGTTCTAAGTATCAACATAGATTCTGAGATGCAGGCCTGGGAGAGGGATTTGTAGGAAAGACTAGGAGGCAACATACAGAAAGGTACAGGCTATGATTATTATGAGATGGGATGATGAGACCTGGAGTCAGAGGCAGAGCCAGTTAGAAGACTCCTACAGGATATTTCCCTTTTTCTAAGGTGCTGATTCAGCAACAGCAAATGATTCAAGAAAAATCCTATATCAACAAATTTCTCCCCAAAACAAGGCAGCCCAGTGCCCTTTCATGGTAGCTCCCAGTCACCTTCTGCATGCTGCTGGCTAGAAAATGAAACCTGACTACTAAGAAATGAAGCACACATAGTACTTATTCTAAATATGATCTATATATCTTATTTTTAA
>WEIT01039460.1:38969-57230 GCA_013389985.1 Dryoscopus gambensis | reverse complement strand
GTAGGTGAAATCTGACTTCATCATGCAGTAGGGCATAATGAACAAACAAATGATTATACAGTTACTTGTGACAGCAAGAGCCTGAGGTTCCTTCCAGCCCTTTTCAGATCTTCTTTCTGGATGTGTAGTGCTCTGTGAGGCTGCTTATTCTCATCTTCACTTCAACCACTTATCCATTCAAGAAACTAGTAAATGGCTGGTATAAGTTTTCAGTGGTACCGTAGTTTGTGGTAGCTCTGGGGCTTGTAAAAGGTCATTTGGTAGTGAACAGTGCTCAGAAAGCTCTGGTATTTTATTTTATTTAAGTTCCTTAGTGCAAGAGGAAAACCTACTGCTTCCCTTGCTCAGGTCACATGATTTTGTGGGCATTTTCATAGCTTCAAAGTGATAAATCACTGAGAAGTATAAAGGGCCAACAACCCTCTCAGCAGTCTAGACTTCAGTTTGGTTTGCAATTAAGCTCTTCCTGGGGGGCATGAGGAGCTTGATTACCCCCAAGCTCAAACAGCCTGGGTTAACTCATCCCCCTGTATCTACCATGTCTCAAGAAGGTATGAGCACACTCTGGGCTTTTCTAAGCACCAGTAGTTGGAGTCTGAAGGTAGCTGGCATTTTGCTCATTAAAAGTGTCTGTTAAAGATGTGTGTGAGCTTTTTTTCCTTTTTAAGAGTGGTATTATTTATTTTTATGAGCATTAAGCAAAATCAATATAAAATACCTAGAATTAGGACAGTCTAGGAGAAACTTTTTTCGTCAACACCCCACACATACATGCATGGGGGAAAAGCAGGCCCTATAGTCTGGACTGATTAGTATAGACCAATATTTGTAAAGATTTTTTTTAAATGAAACTTTCTGTGTTTCTATGCTTGACTTAGGACAGAAATTAAAGTCACTGTTTAACTCGGTCATCTAATGTAAAGTTCGAGTTGTGTTCTGAGGTACACCTCTAATATTTTTGCATAAATTATGGATGTGAAAATACTAATATAAACCACAGTATAATAGTAACACATTCTGTTTTGCATCGCTTAAACTTGAGTTATATATGTGCTGTGCAAACACACATCTCTGAATACCTATTTATAAACAAGACTGTAGAAGAATCTGGTCCAGTTTCCTCCCTCTTACCTTCTATATTAGAGCACTTCTTTTAGAATTATGGTGCATTTTGCAGCAGGAATTTGAAAATAGCTCTTGCAGAATTTTTTCAAACATGATAGATATTTATAAACCTAGCCATAAGATTAAAAAAAAACTAAAATCAAACCAACAACAAAATTAAACCAACAAAATAATAATTTTTAAAAAAAATCGAAACCAAACAACCTCAACAAAAAACCACCAGTGCTTGGCACCCAAACAACTACATAAAACCCCACAAACATAGCTCCCTTGCCCCGCCAAAGGACAGTCCTTTTTCTTCTGAGTAAATGCTCCTACTGTTTAGCTGTGGAGTCATGGGTAAGTACACAATCTGGACCAGTTAATGGCCTGTGAATAGTATACCAATACTGCATCTCCTGTCACCAAATTTTATATGGGCTCCAATCCAGCAGGTGAATGCTCATGCTGTCAGGTCCTTGAGACAGATAAAAGGACCTGTGGGGTTTTAAGGTCTGAACATACCTAGTATTTTGGGGATGAGGAAATTTTACTGACAAAAACTGTGTTTGTGGATCTCATGACTGAGTTGGCCATGAGATTTGGTGAGGTTCTGTGCTGGACTGCAGTAATGCAATGTGAGTGCATCATCCCTTTAGAAAGGGCTGTCGAGAGAGGAAGGGAAGCGGGGTGCTTTATAAACACTGGTACTGAGGTCAGCAATGTAGAAGATAAGCTGCCATAAATCCAGGTAGTGGTAAGAGGGAGATGAAATTCAGAGAGGTCTGCTGTGTGCCTTAAAATCAGGGGAATCAAGTGGAAAAAGAGCATGTAGAGTCATCCACATACAAAACAAAAGACTGACTGTTAAAGAGTGAGTAATTTGGGGCAACCTAAGACAGGACTGGGCCAGATAGTTCTTGGTAAGTGCTGATCATGGCAAGTGATGAAAACACCTACAAAGACTCTTAAGGTCTAACCTAATTAAGAAAACATTGAAGGGCTTGTATGAAAGGACTTCGAAAAGATAGAGTTCACAATAACAGTTTAAAAATCACGAGGAAAAAACCCCAAGGTTTAAACTGTTTGGTACACCTGAAAGTTCTAGAAGTAAATCGGAAACAGAAAGATATTTGAGAAACAGAACTAACAAGCTTGGAAAGCTATGATAATGTGATATCCAAGGTACTGATTAGTGCATCTATTGTCATTGTTAATGAAAAGACAGATATTACACTGTTTCAGCTAGTCATAGCAATATTCACCCGAGTATCACGAAAAGCAGCAACTAATCTGAGAAAAGCCTACTAGAATACTTGTTTGAGAACACATGGAAGATAGAAAATATATAAAAAGTGTATCGTGTTTTTAAAGAGGAAAATGGAACCAATGACCCTCTTAAATTCTGTGAAGAAATACTCTAAATTGTAAATGGGCCAAATGCATGGGTAACAGAGAACGTTTCCAAATATTAGTTTAGGAGAAAGATTGTACTCTCAGAATAACAGTCAGTGGCTTACTGGAGGAAAACAGAGATGATTATTTTTTCTAGTGTGTGGCATGTTTATGAAAATCCCTGATGATAACAAACTGGGAAAGTCTGCTGTTACACTGGAAGACAGGAGTAGAATCAAAAGGTTGTTAAAGTGGAGCAGTGTCTGAAACATAAAATGTAATTCTGCAGGGGCAGCCAAAATTTCTACAGAAAATAATAACCCTCTTTACAAACACAATGGGAGGAGTGACAGGTGAGGCAGTGATGTGAAACAGAAAGGCTTCTTCAAATAGGTAATAGTTGAGTGTAAATCAGGAATGACAAAGTGCAAAAGACAGCAAGATTGAGATGCATGAACAGGAATGCTCTCCTGTAAGAGGGGAGTTGCTCTGCTGGAATACCGGGCTCTGTGTGTCAGGAAAGATGTCTTGAGGAGAGAACACAAAAGTTATTACTTACAAAAACAAAGTGAAGGAACTGGGGGTGTTTTGTCTCAAATAAGAGAGATTTGGAGCAGAGGCAGCAGTTTTGCAGAAGCCACGTTCATAGTTAGAGCAGATAAGGGAAAAGCTGGGTTGTTCTGTAGGCTCTGGAAAACACAAGGGAACTGGATGTGATGACCTTAAATCACAGTAAGGGAAATCGAAGAATAAGAATTCTAACCAGACAATGAGCATACTGTAAAGCTCAATTATTTTTTAGGGAAGCAATGGAAATTCTGCCTTGACGAAAGTGAATGTAGGAATGATGCATTGTAGTTGATTCCAGTTTTGTGCAAGAGCAGAGGCTAGATTATCTCACAGAGTTCCTTGCACATATATTTTCAGTGAAATTCAGCAATGAGGTTACTGCCAAATAGGTTTTAAGAATATGAGTTCTAGACTCAGCTCCTTTTGTTCATTTGTGACTGGCTTCTTGAGCCAAGTGTATCTTCACTAAGTGGCTGATGAACTAAAATTAGGACCTGACCTTTTGGAATGGTACTCAATGGGTTCATTGCTGCTTTGACTTCTGAATTATTCATGTGTTGTATTCTTCCTAATAATAAGGGGTTGCAGAGCAGGTTCAAAGAAATCTGTGCTTGCAGATTAATATGATTTTCTGTCAGTTGTAACACTTCTGATAATACGAATTCAGACCATACTGAGGCTTTAATGCTCATTCTGTTCACATTCTGCAAGCTTCATCGCCCTTCTCAGCCGTGACCCTTGTCAGCAAGCATTCTGAAGCAGTACAGCTAGTCAATGATGGTGTTTCCAAATTAGTATGTAATAGTCTAGGAGAAGCCTCAGTTACCCTATGCCTAGCTGTAAAACCAGAAAGGAAACACAACGGTCTTCTCCCTGACCCAGCACTGGGAGTGAAACTGGGAGTGAAACAGCATTGCAGCTGGTTTTGCCTTGCTGTCTATGAGTTCAACTTAAGAATAAAGTAAAATCAATATGAATAGTTTCAGGAAGCAGAGACTTCCAGTTACAATATTTAATACCAGAACCATTCTAAATAATAGCTATTTAGATGGTTAGCTGGACAATTTAATAAAACTTTTCATAAAACACTGGAATCGAATATGAGTATGTGTGAGAGAGGAGGAGAAGGAGACATAAATTGAAAATCCTGTTTTAAAGAGGAAAGATTGCCAACAAAGGAAGGTAGACTCATGGTGCTATTCTGGAGTTGGTATTTTGTATTTACTGATTAGGATCGTTTCTTTAATTGACAAAAAAATTCACAATGGGAGACTGCATTTCTAGGAAACACAAGCAACTGCAGGAAAAAACTCTTTTCTCGCACAAATGTATAAAGCGGACATCAAAAGTGCCCTCTATTCTCTCCCAAATGAAAACTGTACACTGAGCTAGGAGCTCTTTGACCTGCTCAAGCTCTCCAGGTATCGGGGCTGTGATGGAAGCATAGAGGGGCTGAAGCAGCCAGTGTCAGTTCAGTCACAGAGCTATCCCAGAGCAGGTGCTGGGCTCTGCTGGTGCCTCTGCCCAGGAAGCAAGGCTGCTGTGCTTCTTATGCCCTGCCAGACTCAAGCTGGCTCTGCTTGTAACCTGCTGGGGTTCATCCAGTTTATCCCATGTGCAGGTGTGACAGCAGCAGTGGGAGAGACTTTGAAGTTAATAAAGCATTGTGCCTGTGGACTTAGATGCCTCTATCTATAATCAGCACAGAGTGAGGCTTCCAGGATTGAATGTATTTGTAAATGCACATATTTCTTACTAAGTCCTGCTTATTCTCTTGAGCTGCTGTTCTTTTTTTTTTTTTCCTTTTTTTTAATGTTAAAAAAGACACCAACCAATGGTTTGAGTTTCTAAGAACTCCCTTTTTTGGAATTAAGGGTTTGAATTTTGGAGTGTGGTTCCAGAAAGACTGTTCCTCAGTCTTATGACAGGAAACCAGCATGGATAAGTTCAAATAAGTTGAATCTAGGATGTGTTTCTAAATACAGCACTCTTGAGTCACTCCTTTGGTTTGAGAGGGGCTTCTCTTTATTAAGGAATAAGTGTAAGTTTAAGTTCTATGGGTGTGTAGTTCTACTGTAGCTTAAGGAGGAACGAAAGGATGCTCATTAATTTTCAGTGTTTAAACATTCTCAAGTTTACAGAGAAGGAAGCTGGCTAGAAAGTCAGTGTTGAAGCTCATTTGTTAATGTTTGTTGTAGGCAGTTGCACTATAGTTTGGTTTTTTTAATAATTCTAATGTCTATAGAGGATGTTACAAGCTGGCATCATCTTTTGAAGGCTAATGGGGTTACCTCAGGTGCAGCCATGGAACTGTGGACATGTCTGTTGTGACAAGCCCTTGGTATTTTAGCCATGTCCATCAATGTCATAAGGAAAGGCCTCTGGTAAAGTTAAACTAGCATTAAAATATGGGGGGAAGGGACAGTGTTTTGGCAGTCTTAGTAAATAGATTACTTCTAGCATAAATACAGATCATTAATCATCCTCACAATCACTTCTTCCTCATGTTGACACATAGTTCTCTAATTTTGTGTTTCCCTATTGGGTAATAGTACTGCTAATTCATCCTTCCAAACTCTAAACATGAAATACTGCCACTTTTTGTTTGCTTTCTTTTCTGTTTTGTTTTACACTGAACTATTTGTCATGTTAGCTGACATTTCCCTATACTTCCACCTCTCGGGTAGCTCTCTCTAGATTATAAAGTGTAGGGCTGGAATTAATTTTTTTTTCTGGATTTGTATAACTCTGTATGGGCAAAGTCTGAGCCCCAACATGCAGTTCGTATTGGCTGTAAGAGTTCAGAGAATGGGTGTTCACTGTAGTTTGACAGTCACTTCCCATTAGTGTTACAAATCGCGCAGTGTCACCTGCAAGACTTAGGAAAATTCATTGTAATATCAGAGTTTCCTCCTTTACATGTAAGTATATTATTTATGGCATAATGAAGTGTGATTATTGTCTAAACACTTTCCTATATTGAATACTAATCTGCAGAGAATGAGTGGCAGCCAGGAAAAGCAATGCTGGTGGGAAAAGGCGCTCTATTCTCCCCTTTTTCCTGCATCACAGTGTGAAGGTAAGCACCTCTGCCTGTTAGAACTAACTTGCTGTTGCACCCATGTTAGAATGCAATGCTCCTTGTTATGGACTGGAATTGCTGCAGATGAATTGGATTTACTGTCTGTATTTTAAAAACCCACACCAGTAAGGTTCCACAAAAAATTCTCTAATCTGAGATTGAACTGAGATGCTTCAGTTGCACTTGTAGTAGACCTCTAGAATGATTCTAAATTGGTTTAGAAGAAAGTGGTTTTAAAATAGTCTTAACATTTATGGAAATTTATTTAATTCCAAAGCCTGCAATTAAGTAAACAGAAAATCTAATTCTTAAAACACTTTACTACATTTTTTAATGTTTCATCCTGAAAAATACTTATTAGGTAGGTAATTCTGTAAGAATGTGAAAACATGATGATTACCTTTTATGGGTGTGCATAAATAACATGCCAGTTATTCAGTGAATGTGTGGAATCTCTCTGAGATTGGGAAGGAGAGGGATTTGTCATTTGGCCACTCCTTTCACACTGACAGTCTGGGAATTTTTCTGTCCTGCACAGAGAGCAAGTCCAGTCTTAGTAGGCAGGCTGCTCGTGACCAGGAGCAGGTTGTGCTTCCAGCACTCCCAGGAATCTGTAGCATCTGACAACTGACTCAAGCCCAGGTTTTCAGTGGACCAGCAAGAATCCAGGCAGCTTTCTTTGCCTGCATACCAATTCACCTTTTGTCTCAAGAAGGCAAGAAGCTAAATAAGAACATTCTGTATCCTGAATTGACAGGATCTCTGGTGCTTTCTGTGGGTACAGGCTCAGGGTGAGAGTTTTGATCAGAAACCTGGTTCCTTAATAATCTGAAAGTAGATTAGCCAGTTAATATTTTTAGAGGGCACTTTTTGGTGCAACCAACTAAACTGTGTTCTTGGTTCCAAGCCAGCCTTACTTTGGTGTTTAGGACAGTTTGGATGACTTTCAAGAACATCTTAACTTTTACTTCGCTCCCAACTATGGAAGTGTGCACAGTGCAAGAGCAGATTGGCGCTCAGAGCCTGCCATGTCAGAGAAAGCCGTCAGTCTTCCTTCCCAAAGCGGCGGTGTTCAGTGTCCCTGGGCCCGGCCGCGGGGCCGTGCCCGCTGACGGTACCGGTGGCGGCAGCCGGTGACGGTGGCCGGGGCTGCCCCCTGGCGGCGAGCGCGCGTCACTGCGGCAGCGCTTCCGCGGCGCCGGGGGCAACGCGGCCAAGCCCGGGAGCTGCTCGTGCAGAGCCAGGGTGTCTGTCAGGGACAACAGGGTGTCTGTCAGGGTTTGCTCTTTGGGACTCAGTTTTTAAGCAAGACCGGGACTTTATCCTCAGAGCTGATGTTACTCTTCCACAAACCTTTTTCTGTATCCAGTTTTCAGTATGGGTACTTTTTATAAATGGATGTTAATGCATGTGATCCATATGTATCTATCTACATGATACATTTTGGTATTATATATATACGTTTACTCTGGTAAGTAGAAATTAAAGCCATTCACATCAGCTGGGGGTTTTGAGTTTCAGTGAGGGTCAGGCTGCTGTTTCAGTCTATACTGTATGGGTATAGGAGTAGGAGTGATGTGGAACACAGTGCAGTATCAGAATTGAAAAATGTACTGAACCATTTATCATTAAAAAGTAATTCTGGCTCTTTGCATGTTAGTATTTTAGATGTTTTCATTATCTAAGTAGCTTCTTCTTTTACTTGGATTTGGTTATCCAGGTAGGATTTGATTAAGCTTCTCTGAGGTATTATGCTTATTTCTGTAAGGGTGTCAGACCATAAAGTCCCCCACAAGCACAGAGTTTACATGGCATAGAGTGTGAATTCCAAGAATACTTCTCTGGATGCTTTAATTTTTGGTAAATGTAAATAACAGAGTTCCTCAATTCTGTTTTTTCTTCCTTTGCCTCTGAAACACCTGCACAAACACAATGTAAGAGTGCTATACAAATGCCAAGGGAGAGAATGGTGTAGGAGAACTTGCAGATGTAAAGGAAGTATCCAATGATGATGAGCATCTTTTAGATTTTAATATGGTAAGTTTGTCAATGGTTTTGGGGAGGAAGTTTTTTACTTATTTTATAAGGGTGGGCTACTGCATCTTTCGTTTCATCACAGTTCTCAGTCTACCTGCAAATGAAATTCCTGCAAAAACTTTCAAAAGCTTCTCTTCTCTTACTTTGTTTTTTAACCTCCTCTGCATCTTGAGCATCATTATGAAAGTTCCTCAAGGTGTTGTACTTTGGGGAGTACAACCCTTTGTACAAACAGCTCTACTTCTAGTAGATAAGCAAAGCCAGTTTCCTTTGGGAACGCTCGGCATTTGCTTGTCGTGAGTGTTAAACATGATTCTTCTTTTCCTTCAACTTCTAATTTCAGTAAGTGTAGAGTGAGCTGAAGTGCACTATGAGGACAGAAAGGACCAGTAACTAAAGGCATAAAGATAATATATGCTGAATACTGTCCTCATTACTAGCAAAAAAACCCTGATTTTTTTTCCCTAGGGAAAACATTTCATGTACACTTGTATTTACTGATACACCTTTAAACCTCATGGTGATGATAGTTTAACATTGTGGCATGCTTGCTATAGCTTTACTCATCCATTTGAAAATATATTTAAAATACATTTGCTTGAAGTTTAGTCAGGTCTGTGCTGTGTTTTCTTACTATTTAATACTTACTACCAAGTTTTGGAGATAACTTTTACAGTAATTTTTCTAACATGAACTGTGATAAAGATACATCCTGAGTTCACTTTTGATTCTCTTGCTGTTTTGTGCAAATCCTAAAATTAAGGAATGGGAGAAAATAATAAAAGTCCCACCTTTTTATCCTGCTGTTCTGCAGTCCTTTCTACATAGTGGACTAAGTCAGGAAAGAGAAGGACTTGCCCTGCAATCTCTCTTGGACAACTACAAAACCATATAACCTCCTAGCCCAGAGAAAAGCAAGCGTGTTCTTTATTGTTCCACATCAACACTGTCAGTTTAAATCCTTAGGTTTCTTCTGTTTATGAAGCAAGATGTGCAGATGATATAAATGCTGAGGCAAAACCAAATGGCTTCAGGAAGATCTACTCCAGTGATAGCTCAAGCTCTGAAGACACAGCTTCAGAAGGTGGAAGCGAATGGGCTGATCCGTGTGAGGAGGAGCTTTTTTCTCGAACTCAACTGTAAAAACTGCAGAGTAGAACAGATGATTGAAAAGTAACATGAGATGGAAAACTATCCTTCTTGAGGGTCTGTAGCTCTAAAACAACAACTTGAGTTTCCTCTTCAGTTAATGGATTCAGATGTGTATTTATCTTTCTCTTCTTGCTTATTTTATAGATGAGGACACAGCTGTCCTGTTGAAGATTTTTTTCCCCCCAAAATACTGTTAAATTCTTGGCTATTTGAACTAGATTAGATTGTGTTGTCAAATCAAGAATGGATGTGCATGTGCTTGTCTTAGTAGTACCACTGCTTTTTTGCATCTTAATTGCAGTTATTTTCATTCGTAACTGTAGCCCTACCACTATTACGATCTTCTTAGCATCGCAGTGTCTACAACTACTTCTGCTATTCAGAGACTTCAGCTTTCTGCACATTAGGCTTTGTTCTTTAAGAACTGGGAGATAAATACTTAACACTGTAATCTATCAGTGCCTTTCTGAATGCAGGAGAAAAGCATGAATGACTTGTCCAGTCTTCATTCAGTAAATCTCATAACTTTGAAGTAGGAACAACAGGGTTGTGCTTTAGAGACTTACAGAAACTGTGTTTTCTATCCTATGATTCCCCCCCTCCCGTAAACCAACACTGAGGATACCATGGTTTGTATTTTTGCTAACTGGAGAAGCCAAGGATTTTTTGTAGGTATGGAGGCAATGTGGGGTTTTTTTCCTTTTTTTCTTTTTTTTTTGTCCTTTTTAGCAACTTGCCAATGTGGGGCACAAGTTCAAAAAGTAACACCAAAAATAATAAACCACTGGGGTGATGTGTGGATTGTTGTGAATTTTGTTAATGAGTAATGAGAATGTTGTCTTGTTGCAGATGAAGGCATTCATGTAACCTGCAAAAGCATCCTGTAACTGAAATTGAGCCTGAATGACTGAAACTCTCTAAAATGCTCAGAGTGTTCAATGTTTTAAATGCAAAGGGTCAGTGCTTCACTTGAAAGAAATCCTGTGGCTGCTGCAGTTAGCTGCTGTTGTGGCTGTAATTTAGTAAATCTCGTAGTTCATTTTGTGTTTCTGAGAGAATGTGTGGGGCAAGTTATGTGTGTGGTGGGTGGGGGTAGGGAAGGTGATGATTACAACATACATGTGTGATTGCAGTAGTGATTGTTGCTTTATGTGACTTGCTTTTAAATTTTATTTTGTTAACTTAGAAAGTCAATACATTGTCAAGTTGCATCTGTACAAGACTATCAACTCCTTGTGCTTTTAACACATTATGCAAAATGTATAAGCCAGGAGGAGCAATATTTGCAAAACTAAACATCCTAAGTTTTTACCAACTCCTAGTTTAAAAAATGACAACAAGTAACTAGTCTACACAATTGCAGCATGTCTATAACACCAGGAAGTGCAGAAAGTCCAATACTGACTTGAAAAGCTTCATCATTATTTTTGACAGGCAATAAACCTCACAAGAAACATAGCTGTTTGAAATGTGAGCTGAACTGCCTTTGAAATATGTTCTGCGCTAGAAATGCTTTCTGAGTAACTGGGTTTTGTTGCCTTCATTCAGTTGACAGTGTAAGAATTTAAATACGTGGTTGGGAAACCATGCCGGTCTTTGTGTGACGCTTTTGGTGAGATACTTAATAAAACTGGCTTGGTTGCCCTTACCCAAGGACTTTATTTTGGTCCTCCTCTTAGACTGTGTTTTAGGGTTTGTATTCATACAACAAATCTTTTGACACTTTACAGTTTCTTTTCTTAATTTATTTGCAGACTTTGAATAGATTTTTGTATATTTTACTTTCTTCTGGAGCTTCCTTGAGAGGTTGTTTAGCACCTGCACTGAAACTAGTTAACTGTAACATGAAAGTAAAAAAAAACTTTACACACAAATTCTTCAAATCACTACAGTGAAGAATGGAATAGAATTTCATTTGAGAACAGGAAATGACCAAATGGACATATTTCAAACAGAAACTTCAGCTCAGTTATTCTGGCTAGAGCTGCTTCGTTGGTAAGAAAGGGCTCAAAAGTAACAAAGGTGTTGCTCATAGTTACATTGTGGCATGTAATGGTTCCAGCACCTTTGGGGAAAATAAAATCCTATATTGAGCTTGGGCAATAACAAATTGTCTTTACTTGTTTTCATAGTTTAATGGCTAAAGCTCTAAGGCTTTCAGTGAGAGTTGAAGTGTGGTTTTTAGTTTTTCTATATGGATAGAAACACACACCAACAACAATAGCAACAACAACAAGAGCATTAAAGGTTGGCATACGCTGAACCGCACTGTGGGATGAAGCGCATTGCATATCCATAGCACTGAAGTATCAGTTTTCCATTCCTGGGCTGAAATTTGTTTCTACTTTTTGCTTCAAGTGGTTGTATTGTTCTGATTTCACGTACACCAGAGTAACTGATTTTGTTTTCTTGTGGAGTTACTTAACACCGAATAAAAATATAAAAGGACAATTGGATGGTGTGTGTGTGTCTTCATTTTCTTTTTTAATGTATATAAGTTAGATACAACATGCAGTTAAGCATTAAACATTCTGGAGAAGGAGCACGACATATCTAGTTTGGGAGTCCTTTTCATCACTGTAATTTTTTAAGCTATTTTTGGGATGTAGGAAAATTAAATACATTACATATGTTCTTAAAAAAAAAAAAAGACAAAATGAGCTTTGTCCCCACTTTATTTCTGTATAAGTGAATTTATAATGACAAATTCCTGTTTAGAAAACATGACACCTTTTCAAAAAAAAAAATTAAACCCAAGCAAACCCAGACCCTCTCTCATGTAACAGTTACAGAACTGGTATGTAATACGGGATCTAACCCATCAGACTTCTATTTTGGCTTTCAACTTGTGTTCAGCCATCAAGTAATCACTATCTTACATATAGAAAAACTGCATCTGTGAAACCAAAGTGCACTTTTCCTAATTCTGTGGCTGCATCTCCTTTCATAGAAAGGAAAAAAGGTCTCAAGAGCTCACATTCCACTTGGTGGAGCCTTGTGCACTTTGGTGCTCTAAGTCTGCAGCCGAAGTGACCTGGGATTCTGTGCAGAATGATTCTGACTCTGCTGATTTAGAAGTCCAGTGAAAACAACACAGAAACACACAATTGGAATAATGGAAGTGTCCCTTATAAGGTCCTTAGGTGAGTACTTTTGTTCAAACTTCATAGTTGAAACTTTTAAAGGCATACATTATTTTAAATTATTTCCTAAATACAGCAGAAGGAGTGTATTTTCATAGTGTTTATAGAAGATGCTTGATTAAAGAACTACATTTCATCAGCCAGGCTTTTCAATTCCTGTAGCTGAAATATTAAATACACATATTGTAAAGAATTAGTTTCCAGTGCAAACAATGCTTCTGTCATGCAAAAACGACTGTATAGTCCTAGGCAGCAAGTGCATCTGTAGGACAGGCTGTAAATGCATGTCACACTGTGACTTGATGGGAGTGTCTGATGTGAAAACACATGGGAAGGTAGTGAACCTTCTGGAAAGCCAGGATTCCTTCACAGTAACTCATTCTTTCCCTGCCAGGACCAGCATTGTATTGTCCCCAGTGAATTAGTCATTACCTTTCACATACAGCATCTCACGTAATTTTCTTTTATTACCTGTGAAACTAGTAGCAACAAGACTCCAGAGGTTTGGGACAAAGGAGACTTTACCTGATACATTTTAGCTTCCTACTGTAAGACTTCTGTTCCATTGTTCAAGTTCCTCTCAAAATGTAGTATTACATGCAAGTGCTTATAAATTTTATGATCTATATGCTCCAATGGAATGATAATGGGATGAACAGGAAAAAAACAGCTGATAGAGCTGGCAGTGGGCCAATACACTGCTGGGAAAAAGCCACTGAGTGGCAAAACACTGGTGTCCCTGCCCTATTTCATGTGTAACAACTTCCCCTATAAACAGCAAGGACAGAGGCTGAGCTGAGAGGCTGCCATGAACAGCCTTCCTGTAGGGCAAATTACTCTAGAAGACTACAAAAGCCTGAAGTCTCTGTGTCCCTCGGTAAAAATGCAGGGTCCCTTCTAGTAACAGCAGTAACAGCCATTTGATAGTGCTAAAACTGCTTGTCATATAAAGATTTCAGGAACTGTTAAAGGTTAAGTGCCCATCATTTCTGCACAGGCCTCATTTTACTCACTACAAGCAGAGACACACAGGAGAAGCAGCAACTCTCCTTGTCTCATAAAACTGAGAACTCTCAAATTTTTGAATTTCTTCTCAAACCACTCTAAGCAATCATGCCTGTTAAAAATACTGTTAAAAAGTACAGATGAGTACGTTTTCAGATTCACCTCTGCTTTTCTGTTTGTAGCCATGGAAATGCTCAAGCAAAGAGCAGTACAGTACAGTAGCAGTACTGAAAGTAAATATGTAAGCACCGCCTAAAAAATGGGTGCCATTTCCACCACTGGAGATTTTTAGGAACATACTAGACAAATGTGTCAGAAATTATGTAATGACCCACACAAACTCGTGTAGTTTTTTCCTTTACTGACCCCCAATTTATGTTTGAAAAAAAGTACCACTTGTGTGTTGTTTAGGCCCATTGTCTGAGGAGTGATTTGCCTCATTAACCTCTACCACCTGTGGTGGGGCAGCCTGATTCCTTACAGATACTGGACAGAAATTGGTGTTGAATTTTTCATTTTTGCAGTTACTTTATTCATGCAATAATGAATATTAAGAATATCCTTTATGTTTCCAATACCCTTTTAGTAGGATTTTGCCTTTTTCCTATTTTTCACACATTTCATAACTTCTAATTTTTGCATTGATACTTGGCTTCTAAATGTTCTCACTTTGCAATGGAGTTCTAGCCCGCAATCATTTGACTCTGGAATCCTTATCTATTTGACAACAAAGTCTTCAGGAAGTCTAAGTTATCATTCATGGGTTTTAAATATTTTTCCACCATTTTCCCTGCAATTGTATTCAATACAAAAATATTAAATTCTTTGAAGCACTGCAGATCCATGGAGACATAATAATGGGATCTGTTCCCTGCCCAAACTGAATGTTACTTAGTTTCATTCATCCTCACTAGGTATGGACAATAACGGATATTTAGTCTGGTACTTCTTTTTTTCTTTGTAGTAAGTTCCAGTAGAAAGTTGCCATGTTGGCAACTGCTACAGAATAGATCCGTTTGCTTTTGGAAATGCAATTTAAATTGTGCTTGCTTAAGAGAGTAAATCTGTTCTAGAACTCCAACTTTTCATTATGCAGCTGTGCCTAATAACAACAGTGTTTCCTTCTCTGGCATGCTTTAGTGATGAGTGAAGTTCTGTAACAGAGATCTTCACTTTGTAACATGTAACTTCCCTTGTAACATGGAGGCTTTGTTAGCAATTATTTATGGGCACTTAGGATTCTGCATTTCTGAGATATTATACAAGGAGCAATATTTTTAGTTGATATAGTTTTACTCCTTCACACCTTATTACTCATTTTGTGTTTCCTAAACAGCTTGTAGACAGTGATAGAAACAATCCTGTAATGCATCCTGTTTCAGTAATGTTAGGTCAAACATGCTGGAAAATCTCACACACTCTTCCCTTGCCTTTCCTGCTCTTCATTTTCTTGCCTTCTCATGGAGGGTAACCATCTCAGTCTATTCTTACCCAGTGGTAACAGAAGGGTTAACAGTGATGGTAGCTGTAGACCAAGCTTCCTCATCCTTTATCAGGTCTAAGATCCTATAGGAAGAGGCAGCCTTTTGGGATAATCAAATGGCATGTTCTTCAGCTGTTCCTGATTCATCCCAAACCTATTAAAATGGCCTGGTGTACAGATACTCCACTGCTAGTAGGAATGCCCATGCCAATGGTGGCCATGCTGGAAATGGACTGCTATCAAATACAGACAGGCAGAAATAGATTAGTATGAACAAAATTAATTTCTGATGAATCTGAAGTAGAAGAGAATAGTACTCATTTCTCAAAAGCATCACCATTTGCTTCCAAGGTATTGATATTTTTCACAGAATTATTACCCTTTTCATTGTTATGAGTCAGTAGAAACCTGAATTTATTCATTGTTCCCTTTTCTTGTGCCATATAATATGCATGAGTTACTTCCCTGTGCCTACAGGTAATTCTGTAAAGCAAGGAAGAAAAGGAGCAATGTCTCATCTCTGTGCTAACATTTGCTTTCAAGAGAGAACTTCTCTGACTCGTGGCATGATGGATGGTGACTCAGAGTAGCCAGCACTGCCACACTTGGTACCCCTGCACTCTGGCTTGGGTGAGCTAAAACTGCCTTAAATCACACTGATGGCAAGCGGAGGCGGGAGCTGTTGGTCAGCTCACATTCAGTGATGCACAACTGTTGTACCTTCACAATATGCAAATATTTGGTTAACTAGAGAAAAAAATATATTAAAGTGTCCTCTAGCTTATGACAGAGAATTACTGACTTCCAAGAGCCGCACAGCAGATTCAAATGAAGCTCGGTTTGACTGGCTCTGAAAGCTGCTTGCATCATACTTGGCTTGTGATAAATGAAAATTCAATCTAGATGTTCTCATCTAGCTCTTAAAAAAATAAATTTGAAGTTGTATCAATTACAAAATTGCTGAAGCTTCAAAGCAGAACTGAAAGCCTAAGCAGAGAATGCTTTCTCACATCTACAGGCATAAGAAGCATGACAGAAACTTGCATTTCTGTTCCTTGGCTCTAATGGAACAGAGGAAGGACTGGTATTTGGTGTACTTTTATCGTATGTAGTATATTTTGGGGAAATCACTGAGACAGAACAGAGCACAAACTCTTCATGCTTTCTTGAAGAATAATCATAAAACTGGCATATTGAACTTTGCTGGCATGAGTCTGTATGACGGCACTTTTGAACTGTATGTTTTAAAAAAATAAATTCTTTAGCATCAATCTATTATTAGACATGTAGAAGCTTTTTTCCCACTAGGTGAATATCAGTTGCCAGTTTGAGGCTGCTCTATGCAGTGTTTCATTTCTATGCAACAGCTGCAGGCAAGACACTCTTAAAACAAGATTTTATCCCAATAATTTTTATAAAATTAAGTGTTCTACAGGTTTACTTGAACCTGAATCAGTGGCAGAAGACTGATAATAACCATGCTGATTAAGTGCTGCAACTAACTTCTTATCATGCTCCTGAGGATTTATTTACAACCCATGTGTTTAAACAGGAAGACTTGATTTCTGTGTGCCCATGTGGACTTTAAATTTTGCACAGCTGCTGCAAAAGAAAGGTGCTAAAGGTCCCCTTTGCACTGACTTAGGCTTTTATACTTCCTGTACCTGGCAGCACCTGTTCTGTTTCCTTTTAGTAATTAGCACATGCCACACTTCATCAGAGCTAGTGGTGTGACACTGTATTTAGTCACAATGTGAGCCCTTCAGCTTTTCCCCATACAAAGGAGTAATAATACACAACACTTGCAGACAGAAGCTACCTTGTCTGGGATGGAGGGGGCATGAGCGGAACTGATGCCAACTGCTGATGCAAACCACCATTTGGTAATAGCTCATGATAACCAGAAATGCTACTTCCCCTTTCCTATGAGTTATACAGCCATTCATGTGCAACAGAGGGGTTTTTTTATATTGACTAGGCTGTAATTTTCTGTGACTTTCTGTATGCTCTGATACTGCGGAGAGATTTTCTGGAGCAGGTTTTTCTACTAGTTTCTTTAGCCTAAATTATATTATGAAGCTGGGTGTATCATTATTTCCTGTGCAGGCACTCTGCAGACTTAAGAGAATTCCTGACTGTGTGTTTCCATTCTGTTATTTAGCCTGGGAACCAAGCAACTGACCCAGGTACAATGCCACACCATGATGACAATACTCTCTTCTGGTTGCTCCAACAGAAGAATTGATTCCCACTCTCAAAAACAGAAGAAAAAACATCAATACTGAAAAAGGAATTAATGACAGTATATGCTACAAAAATCTTTTGCATATGAACAAGTTTATAGTGCCTCAAAATTGGTTTGCTTTTATTTAATTCATTTACATTTAATATGGAAGGTATCTCACAGAGATAGTAGTGATTTTCAAAAGAAGACATGGAGAAATTAGTGCAAATCTTAAATCATTTTATGTTGATACCCATCTTAGAGCAGATTCAGGACTGATGCAGTCACAGAAACAAACTATCTGCAGAGGTATAATTTTTGACTGATGATAGATTTTCAGAGCAGTTTCATGACCTGATTCATATCTTTACAGTATGGAATTGGTGTCAACAGGGTCATGGTGGCAAGTACTTCTGTACAGGTTTACCTCAGCCTCTCACAATTCATTCATGTGTAACCTCAAACTAGTTACCAACAGGAGTTCAGCTATTTCTGCGTTTGCTACCCTCACACTTCCAGCTTCAGTGTAGACATGAGAGGTGTGAGGTGACGAGAGTACTTATATCCTCGGTTCAGATGGGGGACAGCTTTATCTTACCACCGTTCTAGAGACACGATCACCGAGTCTAGGTGTGAAACATATGACCTTTGCAGAAAAAAAAAAGCAGTGCCGAGTTTCAGATGATAAGGAAACACAACAGCTCTGCTCCTGTCAGGTCCTGACTGCTCGGAATTTCAGAGTGGGGGTGGAGCAGTCCACGTGAACGGCAAAGGGTGCACTTTGAGACGGAAGGTGAAGCGAATAGAAAGATAAACATACAAAAATCTCGACTACCACCCTACAGCCGCCACTTTTGGCATTACAGATCGTAATGCCAAAGTTCCACAGAGCTAAGGACACACCTGCACTTAATGTCTCCACACCTTCCGCAGCCCACATTTGTAAACCCACTGAATTTTGTTTTCCTCCTAAACGCACGCGGCAACAGGAGTGCAGCCCGCCCGCCCACCTGCTTCCCCCGGGGACGGCCAAGGCCGCCCACCGGCCCGGCAGCAACGCGGGACG
>WEIT01039460.1:6492-38717 GCA_013389985.1 Dryoscopus gambensis | reverse complement strand
GGTTGCTCCGCCTCAGCCGCGCTGAACGCGGCGCTGCTGCGCGGGGACCGGAGACCAGCGACATGGACCGCCCGCCGCAGCCGCCGGCCGCCTCCTAGTCCCGCAGCAGCGGCTGTGGGGTGGGTCGGGCATGGCCCAGAGTGACGAGAGCGACGGACGGCAGCGCTACCCTGGTGAGGTGTCCAGGCTCCTCGGGGCTCTTCCTCTCTTCCTGCTCGGGCGACGGCGCAGCCCTGCCGGGGCTGGGGGTGTTGGTGGTACCTGTTGGTGTGAGGGGCAGAGCCCGGGGGCGAGCGGGGCACGCGGGAGCAGCCTTAGCACCGAGGGCTCGCCGGGGCCGCGCTGGCTGCGGCTACTGACTTGCCCGGCTGTGGCCACCTTAAAAAGTTAAGAGGAGCAGGTGGGCTGAGCCGTCGGAGTGTTCATCGAGTGGGTGAAAGACCGCAGAGAAGAGTTAACCCTGCTTTGGTCGTTGCCCCCCCCTTTTTTTTTTTTCGTTTCGTTTTGTTTTGTTTCAGTTTCTTTGGGTTGTTTTATAAGTGAAGGCCGCCAGCTCGGAAACCTTCGCAGAGCGAGTCGGGCTCAGCCCGTGAGAAGGAAGAAACTTTCATCTCGCTGCCTCTCTTCTAGTCCAAATCTCCCAGGCAATTCCCAAAGACCAAACAAAGCTACATCTCACAATAGCTGAAGTTTTCCTGGCTCTGCTGCTAATTTAATGTGGTTCACAGAGTTTTCAGTAATAATGGTGTGGGGAGGGAAAAAGCCCTGTAAACCGCTTCTGGAGCAGAGGCTTTAGCAGAGCACTGTACCTTGTTTGTATTGCCTGCCTGACAGAGCAAAAACAGTCGAAAAGCGGTGAATGGCTTACTCATGATTGCTCTCCGAGCGCTCCGCTCGGAAGCCAGATTTGTAAAGCTCTAAAGGGTCTTTCTAAAAGCTCACCAGCTGAGAGTTAGATAACAGTCATTTTAGTTTAAAAAAAAAAAAATCCCCACTAGTTTTTCTTTTTGCCGGTAAAGTTTCGGCTGTACTTACATAGGTAGCCTTAATTGGTGTACCTCATATTTTGTTTAAAGGCAGACTTTTTGTAGCTTCCGGAGCTCTTCACTGTTGGTACTGTTAGAACGTGCACATGAACAAAGTGAACCAAGAAATCTTTAATAAAAAAACTGAGTTTGATGCTCTCGTGCACCAAGGTCACCCAAAGCTGCACTTGATAACAGCAATGTGTTTCTTGGTACATGCAACAAAAATATTGTTAAATGTATGGAGAATATAAATCGTTAATTAAAAAAAAATCATTTAGGAAGAAAAAAGTTGCAACTTTGTAATTTAAGAAATTCCTTGTTCTTAAAAACTTGAGAAAAAATGCTGGCAGAGGTAAGTGTTGAAGAGATAAGGTGTGTGATATAAATTGTGATGTTAACTGTTTGACATCTGAGCAGTATATATAATCACTCCTCATTCCTGTGAGGCAAGAAAATATAGAGCCTGTTTTGCAAATTGCTGTCTTACTCTTGTTGCTTGTCTAAATTGAATCATAACTCATAGCTAACTTGGAATAATGGGCCTTGAGTTGGCATCTTTCTGGTTGTTTTACTCTAATGGTTTGGCATTGCTGTTATCTTTCTTTAACTTTTATATCAAAATGGGTTAGAAAGCCATTTTATAGTAAATCTAAGAAATTATAATTAAATATGACTTGTTCCCTCTGTGTGATATGCAAAGCCACAATCTGTTTTAAAGCCTCTGGTTATTGTCAGAACATGCCTTCTTACATGCTGTGATCAGAATTTAGGGAATGTGAGGCCGTATGGACAGCCCTACTAAGACAGATCAAAACTCCACCTGTCAGAATAAAAACTACCCAGGAGAGGGCCTGAAAGCAGAAATAATATATGTTCATATTTTTGTGAAGTTCAGACACTTGCAGTTCAGAGACTCTCTGAGTTTCTTTTTGTTTAGGAATCATCAGTGGATTTTTATTCCCAAGCTTACATGTAAATTTCTGGCATCCACGGTATTCTGTGACAAGGAGTTGCACAGTTTAGCTGCCCTTTGTGTGAATAGTTGTGTCCAGGTGTTAATTTTGAACCTAGCTACAAAACTGTCTTTATCAGATGCTCCTTAGCACTTAAGTTGGAAGTATTAATAAGTAAATAATATCTACCGCCTCTCCCATCACCACTTGTGACCTTGGCTGTATTTCCTAACTCCCTTCCCCTTGTTATCTCTCGTGGGATGTTCACTCTTATGAGATCATGTTCTCTACAAGACATATATGTTAAGACTTTACAAATATCGATTTTATTTAGATCATAATATATTTAAATAAACAATGAGGATTATGACTGTTGTGCAGACGAAATTGCATACTATTTCTCAGTAGTTTATTATACTCAGATGATAATATTCCAACATTGTTATGTTAATAAATGCTTTATGGAAAGAAGCTAGCATTGGAGCACATGACAGAATATTTGACATCAATTGTCGGATTTTGCACTTATCAGGGAGGCAGCTAAAATAGAGTATAAGTAACACTTCATCCTTAAAAAAAATCCTACAACAACCTAACCCAAAATGAATCAGGGAGTTCTCGTGTGTGTTCTTGACAGCTGATTGCATCTAAAGTTTTCATTTAAAGCCCTTGATGGGTACACTTCAAAGCCTCCCACAGTTTCACTGAACTGTGTAAAACCTTTGTAGCTTGCTGTTGCGTAATTTGCTCCAGCAAGCTGTCGTGTTGTATACTTCTGCATTTGCTGGTTGCCCGTTTAAAGGATCTCTTCCGGTTAAATTTATTGCTTGAAAAAATACCAAGCCAAGTTAAAATAGCTTCAGAACCCAGCGTGGGATTTTATTTTCACCTTTTTTTAAAACTCATTTGTTTACAGTATTTGGTCCGCAGTAGTTACTGCCTCTGCCAAGGTCACTTGAATGCTTACCATTTGTAAGCTTGGTCGAGAAGAGCAGTGCAATTAAACTAAGGACTGGCTGCTACTTGGGAAAATCACTGAGCAGAAGTGAAGGCAGTCATGGGAGGAATTCATTATGGGAACATGCTTGTACTGTTTACCCAAACATCATCAAAGCTGTTCCTGACAGATTTCATTTCTGTGTTCTGTTTTCTGGACTGCACTTTCTAGATGCATTTATAAGTTTGAATTCTTATAAGTCAAACACCTTGGTTATACTGTTCTGAAGTGTGTATATATATATGCTTTAGAGTAACATTGGGGCTGGGTGGACTGTGGATTTAAAGGGCAGTGTAATGTATATGAAAGAATAAAGGTGAGCACAGGGAGAAGAAAAGAGTCAGACTTGTGTTAGAAAAACAAGTGAATTCAAGCAAGAAGGTCTGAGGAGATCCCAGTATATACAACAGTAATTATATCTAATGCTCCACGTTATGTTTTATTTGTACTCTTCAGCTATCTCTGTTGACTTCTTGAGTATAGTTTGTTGCCTGCATTCAGGGATTGCCATTTAGGATTGTTTGGTTTTTTGCTGGCCCTTGCAATTTTAATTTAGTGAATAGAGAATTCATAATGTACACGGTTGGTGTGCCAGCTGTTTCAAGACATCAGTTTAATTGCAGGAGATGTAAACTTTTCAAACCATGGCAGTATGAAAAAAAGTTGCTATAGCAACTCTTTAAGAAAAGTGTACATCTTCACAAGCTTTTTAGTCAGAACAATACACTTGAAACCTTGCTTATGCAGGGAATTAGATGATTGGTGCATTGATTGATTTGGATGGGTAGCGTATAGTTGGCTGTTAAAAAGTTCTGAAGAAGTCTAAAAGATTAAAATATCCAGGGCTGTTTCTCCTTGACTTTTGTCTGTGCTTAGGAGCGGATTGAACTGGAGTGTCATATGTGCTTGTGAATACCATTTGGGTAATAAGTTAAAGATTTATTGTAGCATACAAACTACAGTTGGATTCCTGAACTTTCCACATGACTGAAAACTTGTGGAAAAAAAAATTTCTGTTTGGACCAGTGAGATATGTTTGAAATGAGTTTTCTCTCGCTCACTGCCTGTTGATACCACAGTGCCAAAGTGTATTGATGTCTTCAGATCTAAGAACGGACTGTGTGTCAAACTCTGGTGTTTGGCAGGGCTTAGGTGACATTAACCAGGGATTTAGAACTGCTGTGAGATAGCAGTTTTCACTGATGTTTGAAATTGAGAAGTTTGGGTTTTCTTTTGGGGTGTGCGTGTATTTGTTTTTTAAAAATAGAATGTGGGGAGGACCTTCTAGACAACAACTGGCACCTTTAATTAAGTGCTACACTTGAGAGAGGAGACCAGAAGCAGGAGACCAGGTTTCAGGAACTGAAGAAAAATCTGTCTAGAAAGCAGTCTGTTTGCAAGATGGAAGGAGTGTTCTTCACTCATTCACACTTATCCCAGAGTGTTTCAGAGAGAAGAAATTGAAGCAATATGTGCATATTTGTTCTGCCAACTGCTGCAGAGTAATTGCATTGCAAACTTCAGAAGAGCTGTAGACAATTTAACTACTCATACAGAAAGAGAAGATCTGTGTAATGTCATATCAATAATCATGCAGTGTTTAAAGGGGTCAGTAGCAGTTCTGGAAGCTAGGGCAGTATTCCTGATGGTGTTCCAGATGTATGAAAGTTGCCAACAAGTTTGGTGCGTCCAGCCTGTAGCTCCTGTTTGACAGCCCTTGCTTTGCAGGCCATTCAAATTGTGAGTGGAAGTGGGGCACTGACTGGATTAACTGACCTGCTGGCAGCCCCTGGGGAGACAGCATGGATGAATATTGCAAAAATGAAGGATCACGGTCCCTAAGTGCAGTTAATACAATGTATTTGCAAATGTCATTGTTACTGTATGTGCACTGATGAAGTGCATCATATGTATTGTCAAAACATTGACTATATGGATAGCTTTATATCTGTTCAGATTTTGCATCTCTTGCTTAATGCAACAATGATACGTTATGCATTCTCTTTTGTGACAAATTTGTTATCAGTTTTATGGTTTCCAAGAATGCTGAGACATTCTGTTTAAATGAACACTTCTGAATCTGGTCTAAGTGTATAGAAACAAGTTTTGTAGCCCTCTGACATCAGCAGATATGAATTTATGACTGTCTAAAAAAAATTTCATATATTTTTCTCAATATTGACAGGGAACATTAAAATACTGCAGGTTTTATAGTATGTAATTTCACTCTTAGGAGATGTGTAAGAAGCAAACATGGGCACACAAACTGCTTACAAAAAGCTCTTCATGCTTGAGGTTTTCTAGAAGCCTAATTTAAGTTGCCATTGTCCTGGTTGTTCAAGCTGGGGGAGGGGATAGTAATCATGTGCAAGAGAAGACAAACAATTTTTAATTAAAATCCTAAATTAGGACAGGACTGAGTGTATTAAAAAAACAAACCAAGAAACAACCATGAAAAAAACCAACGCTACCAAACAAACAGTCAAGAACAAACCACAACCTTCCAGCAAACTCATAATCTTTTCTTTCTTTTTAACCAGTTACCAGCTGGGCCAAGACAACCGATGCAAATTTATCCAACTCTTTAAACGGTTTGACCTTTGTGGGAATTCTGGATGCAAGAGTTGGCAGCAGTATCCAGGGCCTTCAAAACTTGAACTCTGGGACCCTGCGAGATCTCTCATTGCCTGAGTATGGACCTGGCCAGCTGTCCAGTCCTTTAGAAGACTGTCATAGCCTTAAATCAGTGGATTCTGGTATTCCAACTCTAGAAATAGGAAATCCAGAGCCTGTTCACTGCAGTGTGTTGAATGTGAAGAGAAAGCAATCAGAACCTGAACTCGTGCCTGACAGGGCTTTTCAGAGCGCGTGCACACTGCCGCCGTATGTGCCTCCACATTCCCTGACTGCTGAGCATGACCATGCTGTGCGAAAATCCTCGACTTTCCCAAGAACTGGGTATGACACTGTCAAACTTTATAGTCCAACCTCAAAAACTCTAAATCGAAGTGATGATATCTCTGTTTGTAGTGTGTCTAGTCTTAGTACAGAACTGTCAACAACTTTATCAGTTAGCAATGAAGACATTTTGGACTTTGTGGTCACAAGCAGTTCAAGTGCAATTGTGGATCTCGAGACTGACGAGGCACACTTTTCAGATGTTACCCTGAATTCCACTAAAGAGAGCAATGACCAGAGCCAGCAGCAGTATTGTCACGAGACAGACGTGGACAGTAAACGGAAAATACTGGGACCTTTTACAAACTTCTTTGCCAGGTAATGTTTCCATAAAATATATTTTAACAGATTATGTAAGATCTTAGGAGAAAGGTCTTGTTTGTTATTGTACTTTTCTGTTTTAATTTAAATTGGTATTAGCATATTTTTTCTGTTATGAGTAAATAGGCAAATATTTCTGGGGACTAAGGCTCTCCATCCTACTCTATATTGTGTTTATGGTGTATGGAAGCATCTTAAATCTTGGAAGATTCCTTCTACATTGCAGTAAAAGGATTTCTGAACAAGGCTTCTCCAGTGATATTTTTTGTAATTTTGGCCAAGGTCCTTAATCTTGTGTCACATAAATAGATAAATATAGGCAGGATCCATACCTGCATTAAAGAGCTTTGACAGCTGAGGATTCATAAATAGTTTAGTAGTCATGGAATATTTTATTGATCGTTCTAAGGGTTTGAAGCTTAAAATAAAAATACTTTACAAACACTTGGTGTGACTTCTCTTATGTTTCCAAATCTGTTACTGTTTTATTCCTTAGCCTTTTCCTTAATTTTTGTATGGAATGAAAACATCTGACATTGCATCACCCACTTGTTGAAATGATAGCATTGACCATCCAGTGCAGTTTCTAAATGTGGCCCTTGTATGAACAATAAGGTTTTAAATGCAGATACCCCAGGGAAGTAGGGAAATGAGGAAAAGGACTAATCTGCCTTTGGGGGATTGAGTTGTGTGCTGGTGGGGTTTTTTTTTAAGTTATGCAAGGCCTTCATAATGTCTCTTTACTTTTAAGTTATGATATTTGAAGTGTGATATATTTTAGAGAAATTGTTTTAGAAAGAAACTTTAGACATCCAGCAGAGCTGGCTGTATATAACCTGTTTTGCACATGGCTTCAGCTAATCTATTTTTCCTCATGCAATTTTTTTTTTTGCATGAGACAAGTAGGCTAATATAATACATCAAGAATTGGTAAACATCATCATTCTTTGAAAGGCTGCCTTATTTGCAAAGCTTAAGAGAATCAGTTTGTTTCGACCTACTAAACTGGCTGAAGCCTTTGTTGATTTTTATTCTTAGGTTAAAGTACTGTGCAGCAGAGCTCCAGTCATCAGTCATGTTTGAGATGCTGATACTTTTGTGGACCCTTGTCTGTTTGTTGCCATGGAACCAGACTTAATTCTGAAGCAGGAGGCTTCTCAGCGCTTCAAAGCATGAACTTTTGTTACCCGTTCTGGTAGCACAACTGCTACTCAAACAAATGCTGTCCTTCAGCTTGGAGGGAGCACAGTGGAACAGGCACATTTAGACCCTGATCAGAGTAGGATGTTTAACCGCTCCTCAACTTTTCTTATCCAACAAAGCAAGGCCATCTGTCCAAATTCTGTTCTAGTGTGGTCTGTGGTGGTTTTACCAGTGTTGCAGAAACTGCAGTACTCGCTAGACTGAGCTTTTTAACCTGAGTCTTTGCAGGTACATTGAATGCCAGGAAACAAAGGCTGTCATTATTGCCTTTTAAATGGTGAACAGATAATCTTGGTCACTGGGTGATGTCATTGTAAGAATATGAGGATTAAGTTCAAACTAGGTGATCGGCTTTGAAGTTCCAGGTGCTCAGTCTGTAACCTGACCTTGAATATCCTTCTCTTTGGCATCCACTTCCTGCTCTGTTTTGGAAACAAGAGTTGCCCACTTTTTGTCTGCACTTGCACACCACACCCCTATATTTTATGCATCTGTCTCATGTCATGAGACCTGGTCGTGAGTTTCACAGGTATTGAACAAGCAGGGAGCCTTGGAGGTTTTTCTGTGCCACAGGGAGTACTATGTATATTTATGCTGTCAGCATTGTTAAGGTTCAAAACATGCTGTTGCTAGTTTTTGTTGGTACTTGTAATCTGCAATCCCTGGGCTTGAAAACTCCCTGTTCTCTGGAGTTCCTGTGGGGCTCCTTGGATTCCCAGGGCTTAAACCAGTACTGAAGTAAATGAACGGGGGTCTTGCAGTGTATTGTTTGAACGTAGCTGCTTTCTAGAGGCCTTCCTACCCATCTCACCCTATGCTCTGCACTGTGTGCAGTGTGAGATGAAGAGGAGGTGTTGATTAGTATTGATTAAGTATTGATTAGTATTGTTAAACTGTTGATTAAGTATTTTATTAGTATTGATTAGTATTGTTAAAAACCAGCTTGCTGATAGGGAGCTTCCTAAAGCAGTTTGTTACAAGTGCTGCAGTGGTGGGTATAAATAAAGTCCCAGAAAGGAGTCTGTTCTTAGCATTGCACTCTGCTGAAAGGAGTTTCAGTTGAGATTCAGTCTCGCAGGTTAAGTGCATAAACTTCACTTTAGAGAACCAAGGGTGAATCATGGCAGGAGAAAGTCAAATTGCCTTGGCTTTGGTCAGTGGCTGGCACACTTGTGTACAACATGGAAGAATGAGCCCGGAGTGCTTTGTACACAGCCTTCCAGCAGCCCAGTGGTCATGGGGTAAGGCTGCAGTGCAGGGACTCAGCCTTAATCTGCAGGTTTAGCTCTTTGAGGGCTTCTCTGGGTAATAGGATACAGGTTTGAACCACTGAGAGTGAAGATGAGTCAGCTTAATTTTTTGCTCAGGTTATTGATATTTGATAAAAGGGAGAAACCTTGCGGCTTGAAATAGCACCTGTGCTTGTATTGAACCCCATCTGGCCTCCAAGGGTGTGTTAGTTTCTCTGATCTTATCAAGAGTAAATTTGGCCTTGACATGTCAGTTAAGATTTGTGGCTGCCTGTAGAGATAATACTGATAATAATTAGATGCCTCCAGTGCTTTGTCACATGTGCTTAAGCTACTTACATATCAGTTAGGGGTAAATGTTCTGCAGTATCAAGAAAATGCTTAGAGAAGTACTTGCTTTAGAATATGGTACTCTGTACATTTATTTTTCCTTTTGAGACTATATGCATGTGTGCGTGTGTACTGTGCACAAGGCTGCACGTTCCATGTCAGTTCTGTGGTGTGTTATGAAGTGTTCGTTTGAGACTGCATTTACAAAATGGGTTGTAGAAGATATCAAAGAAAAGGGAGCCCTGTTGGCTCATTTCCTTCAGTCCTGGCACCTTCAAGATCACTTGAGAATGGAGTGCTCCTGCCCTGCCTTCTTGAGCACTATGGTGAAGACAGTTTCTCTGCCTCAGTTTGTTTCTTCACCTGTTTGAGTATCCAAAAGGTCTGGTTGTTTCCTCAGGCTGTTGGATGCATCTTTGGTTGTGGGCTGGAAGATCCAAAGTGAGAAAGAGGCCGCTTTCTTGCTTATGCACAGCTTTCCTCTTGAAAGAGCTTAAAGCACCACAGGTACAGTGCTCTCATTAGGCTCCAGGTTGGTGTATGAAAGTGGATTATTGCTTCTGAAAGCAGCTCTAATGCTGACTGTTGACAAAAACCCCTGACATGTTGGTTGTTTTCAAGTGTCACTTGTACTTGTATCAGCTTTGAAAGCCCAGAAGTCTTTCATGTAAACATGAGTTGGAATTAATTTCCTTCATTTGAATATATGCAGGAAGTGTGTTTGAAAACGAGCGTGAGCAAATAACTGGGTGGGAGACTAAAGAGCCGGTGGCTTGTCTGCTCCTTTGCCTTATTGACACAGAGTAGTGTGGGTTAATGAGTTTTACCTTTGGACTTTACTTCCGTACAGTACTGCTGAAACTTTTAAAATGTGTGAGTCTTAAACAGTTTTGCTCAATCAGGACTGTTGTGATCTTACTGCAGAAGTTGCACTTTTCATTTATCATTTTCAATTATCATTTTGGAGACTGAGAATGAGGATTTTTAGGGTTACATAGAGAGTGACCATAAAGGGATTAGGACTATATATAGTTAAATAATAAGCCATGCGGTTTGTTTCATTTTAATGGATTACAATCAGTGTAAGTCTTTACTTAGTCCACTACATGGATATTGTCTGTTTCCCCAGGAATCTGGATCTTCTTTCTTTTCTGGCTACTCTTAGAAGTTTCTGATCCAAGTGTTCTAAGTATTTGGATCTCAGGAAACCTCTCAGGAACATAGGGCCTACACATGAAATAAAGGGCTTTAAGAAGAATGTGACATTGTACTATTTGCAAAGAATCTCTGCATTTCTGGGAAAAAGCTTCTGGAGCCGGATTGGCATCCTATACCATACGTAGAAGCACATATCTAGTCCAGGCTGTGACCTTACTTGTAATCTGATAAGAAAAAGATCCTTAATTTTAAAATAGTAGCTACTGGTTTCAGTGTTAAGTCTGAAATCATGTGAATTTAATATGTTTATATCACATATGTACATACATGTTTTGAGATTACTGGTCACACATAATTTGTAGTTCTGAACTTAGGAATTAGGTCTGTTGATGGCGTAGATCAGTCATCTGTGTTAATGACTGGACCCTTTCATAATGCTGTTTATTGCTTTTAATGAGAGGACAGCTTATTGTACTTTTCTAATTTTGGTGCTAAAAGGAAGGTAGAATGACAAGGAGCATTGTAGTATTGATTTCCTGCTTTCATGTCTCCAAAAATGGGAATTCACTGACCACAGGAAGGAAGAAAAATTATGAAAATAATTGCAATTGACTAATCTGAGATATTAGATATGATGATGTCTCCTCTTTCATGCAAGTTTCTGTTCAATGAAGCCTCTTATAGCATTGGCTGTTCAGGAGACAGGCTGAGAACAGGACTGAAGTGTGTAGGAGGAGGAACAGAAAGAGCTGGATGCACTGTGGGAGCAGATGTAAGTTCACTGCTTCTAACCACAAATGAACAAAACCAAACTGAGCTGCAGGTGGAGTTGTCCAGAAGCTGATGGGAAGGACTCCAGAAACCAGGCCTCTGATGGAATGAACCTGCACAGCCACCCAGCAGAGGCTGCTTCCCTGCCCTGCCACGGGCTGGGCTCCCAAATGCTGTAGGTGCCTGGCCCCACAGGATTCACTGCCCTGTCAGAGGGAGGAGAATCATTTGGTGGCAGTTTTGTCCTTCCCTTTTGTCCCTTCCTCTCTTCCCTGCTACTTTATCTGGGTGCCTTTCCAGCAAGTTGTTGTCAGTAACAGCCAGCTAAAAGGGCAGGGAAGAGAGGAGGGCAAACAAGCTCATGCTTTGGTGGTGTGGGAAGCAGCACAGGCACTGAGGATCTGTTTAACAGAAGATGCTGGCAGTATTTCAGCAGCCCGTGAGGCATTCAGGTATGCTCATCTGAAGCGTGCTTCAGTCTGCAGAGTGTGGTTTTGGATAGTTCATATTTGAAAGCCACTCTGTCTACTTAAACTGACAGACTAAAGGTCTTCTCCCCACTTATATTTACTACTACAGCTCTGTGTGAAACAAAAGAAAAGCTGCAGAATTTTCTGAAATAAACATTCTCTCTGAAAGCAAATCTTCCACAGGTGAAAAGCTGGAATTCTACAAAGATAACAGCCTTTGCTTTTGGTAAAGGTTTAAAATTGTATGATAACAGTTTTCAGAATTCCTGTCTTCTTATTCAGAGTATGAAGTTTTGAACTTTGTCATGTGGCCTGTTCTCCACTAGGTGTTGAACTGAAATGGTCTAAATTATTTTCCTTATTTTCCCTTTATGTGTGGGATAATGCAGCTCTTTACAATTACACTTCTTTTAGTTCTGCCTTAAACTTTTCGCTAAATTTTGAGATGTGGCCCTTTAGAATAAAGGGAAGTTGCTTTTGTAGATTAAAATCTTAGTTTTGCTGTTGAGTAACTGGAAATGGTTTTGCACATACAAGACTTTAAACAAAGAGACTTGTTGAAGTTATTTGTTCATCATGTAAGCTAAGTGAGAATCTGCTCAGTGATACTTTGAGTTTTGGAGGTTTTTTAGTAATGGTACAAAACTGTGCAGTAAGTGAGGACTTAATGTGGTCCAGTTATTACTTAAAAGCAGGCAAAACATGTATATTTCTTTTCTAGTAGCTGGTGGGAAGCATTACAGAAGTCTGATACTGGCTGGTGAATGAGATTGGTAGCACAGATGGGTGTTGTACGTTGCTTGCAGCATTGAGCTGTAATGTTCCCCGCATCCTCCCTTCCCCTGATGGGGCCACAAGTCCTGCCAGCAAACCTGCTCCAGCATGGACTCCTCATTCCAAGGGGCCACAGGGCTGCCAGGAGCCTTCTCCTGTTCTCACAGGGTCACAGGCTCCTTTAGGCACATCCATCTGCTCTGCTGTGGGGTCCTCTATGGGCTGCAAGTGGATCTCTGCTCTGTCCTGGACCTCCATGGGCTGCAGGGGCACAGCTGCCTCACTGTGAGCTGCACCAGGGACTGCAGGGGAATCTCTGCATGGGCACCTGGAGCGCCTCCTGCCCCTCCTCCTGCACTGACCTTGGTGTCTGCAGGGCTGTTGCTCTCACACAGTTTCACTCCTCTCTTTTGACTGCTGCTGTGCAGCAATTTTTTTCCCTTCTTAACTGTTATTCCAGAGGAGTTACCACTCTCTCCATTGGACTTGGCCTTGGCCAGTGGCAGGTCCATCTTGGAGCCAGCTGGCATTGGCTCTGTTGCACATGGGGGAAGCCTCTGACAGGTTCTCATAGCAGCCCCCCCTGTAGCCACCCACTACTGAAACCTTGCCGTGCAAACCCAATACAGCATTGCACACGCTTGCTTTTGAATAGAAAGAGTGAGAACTACAAATGTTTCTCAGAGATGTAAATGAGACTTGAGGAGCTAATTCAGATTAATGAAATTAAGGTCTGTTATCATTCTGATTCATTGTCTATATGAAGGTTTAGTGAATGGGTGGTTTAGATGGTCTTTGTATCTTCATTTAATTTGCAAAAGCTTTCCTGATGTTTTCCTTTGTTAAAAGGAGCTGTGAGAAGGAGATGACATGGGGAATGGAGAATATCAGCACAATTACTCCTCTGTGATGCTCTATCTCTCTCTCTATCTGATCAAAATACTGTTTAATCTTCAGCTGACTTCTTTTTTCCTGAAAAATGCAGTGAGCAAGGTTAGAAAATTAGATGGAATAAATATAATTTTTGCTCCTTGATGTTTTTATTTATACTGTCTCCCTTCCTGTGTTACATAATCTGTGGAGAAGCTGGAGTCAATATTAACTTTGGTTTTAAACACATGTAAAAAGGCTCAGATGAGATGGTCTGTTGAAGAAGTTTTCATTCTTACGTAGAATTCTATTAACATAAATGGTATATGGAAACCATCAATTTTTTTGAATCCATTCCTTATTTATGTTAAGCCTCCTTAGTCATTGAATTTAGCCTTTTTAGTCATTGAATGCCTCCACAGTTCTCCAGCCACACCATAGGAATAATAAATTTAAAAACCCTACAGTAAATATTAAGGTCGTTCACACCTTGGAGCTGACAGAACAAACACAAGAACTTGGCCACAACTGGAGGTAGGACAAGGCATGGACTTGGTGCTTGGACTCCCCTTTGTGAGCAGGAGCCTTCCACGAGTATGGAATCACAGAGCAATTCAGGTCAGGAGGGATTGCTGGAGCAGTGTGTGTAAGCCCCTGCTTGGTGCAGGGCTGGCTTCAGCACTAGAGCATGTTCCTCAGGACCCCATTCAGTTGTTTGTGAGTACATCCAAGCTTGGAGTTAAACTCTCTAGCCTGCACAATTCAGGATTTATCTTCTACCAGTGTGATTTTTTTCCCCTCCCCTTTTATCCATTTGAAACTTGCCTTGCAGCAGCTTGCTGCTTTGCCTCTTGGGTTTTATTCCTCATTGCATGTCTGAGATGGTCATCCAGGCTAAATGAAAACCTTTCTTAGCATCCCTGCTTGTATGTTGTAGGCCTCAGCACCCAGCCATCATAGTGATCATCCATTGGACTTCCTCCAGTTTTTGATCTCTTTGTTGTAGTCCATGGGCCCCACGCTAGATACAGATATAGTCATGTAGGTACCAGGCAGAGCTTTTATTCACTTCTTGCTTTTGATGTTAATGCGAACAGGTTCATATTTAATTGCTGTTGTTGCAAGGTCTTACAGTTTACTCGGGTTCAGCTTTTTGTTTAGGATGACATTTAATGTATTCTGGTTTTTTTATTTGTGTGGTAATATTGCTTCAAATCAATGAAGAAATCTACTTTCAGATTTTAGGAATGGAATTTTCAATTATTCTGGTAACATGAGGAGAACTGGGAATTTGGCCAGCTAGAAAAGAATCATTAATTATAGCTGGTTGATGCTAACATACTAGTTTGAAGTTGGACCCGAGTGATGATTTAGTATGACAGGCCCAACTTGCTGAAATTCAAGTTTCTGAGAATTCTGCAGTATTTGCATGGTAGACCAGCACTGTGCATTATCCATGTGCAAAATAGTTCTTGGCTTGCTGCAACCAGTCCTAACAATTAAACTCGCAGGGTACTGCCCAGTTTATCTTTGCACATCTTGGACACTTCAGTGCAGTCAGCACTACTTTGTTCCCCTGTAAAATGAGGGGAACCTGTAAGAAAAAAAAGATAAATGCAGAATATTGTAGTTTTTATAAATAGTTTATTAAACTCTACTCTTTTTCCCAGAAATATAGAGAAATTTCCAAGTTGCCATATTGCAAGATATCAGGTGTCCCGTACTGCTAACTTGTTATATTACTGTTTCTCTCTACTATGGAAGTCTTTTTTTCCAGATCTGCAGATATCTGTTACACTGTAGAGTGTTATTGTTCTTGATTCTTACTGGACATACTGGAATGTCAGTGGTTGGAAAACTTTGTTTATAAAATGTGGTAGGAATTTATAAAACATAGTTCTGTGATTAGTTACCTCTTTCATAGGTAGGTAAACTTGCAGGCTGTCTGGCTCTATTTCTGTTGATTTGTTTATCCATAAACCAAGCTTTGTTCTTCCTTTAGTATGACCTTTGGCAATCTCCCAGAGATAAAATTCTGCAAACCTTGTTTTGTATGTAATTTTGGAATCTTATTCAAAGCATTACTTCAGACATGTTTATGGAGGTTCTTCACTGTAGCAAAAGTACTTGAACTTTTTTTGATGGTTTTCTGTCTGTTGGTTGTTTTGTTGTATAGGTTGACTGAAAGGTGATTTGGGTTTGAGAGGAGGGAATGTGAGAACTGGCATTCACTACATCTAGTGGATTATTTCTAGAAACCAGTGTTACTGGGTCATGGCTACCAATTGTTGGCTTTTACCTTTGGAGAATGTAGATTTAGGGCATTTCAGGAGACTTGGTGGATCTCCTGGCAAGAATGCCTTCTCAAGTCCATCAGTTCTCCAGTCATCATGACTAATGTGTCAGTCTTGTTCCGCCACTAATTGGGTAACAAAATTCCCTTTGATAGAGTATGTTGCTGGTTTTTCAGGATTTGTTTTCTCAGTCTCTGGAAATTGTTTAAGTGAGCAAATTGGGACATCTAGAAGTGAGAATCTTTCTTTTGTTTATTGGTAAGTTGCAAAAGTTATGATTAGTACAGAATAGAACAGGTCAGTGGAGGATGAGAAGAAAACAATGTTCTTTTACCTTTTGACTAAATTCCATAGTAGAATGTTTCCTAGACAGTGTTAATTGAATTAATACCACATCAGATCACGTGGCTGGACACTTTTGATGACCATGCAGCAAATACTTAATAAAATTTATATTAATATATTTTTTGCTTAATAGGTGCTGTATGTTATTTAAAATGTCTTATTTCATTGTAGTTTTTTGGATACCTTGTGGAATAATGTCTGTGGAGACATCTCTTACAGTGCTTATGTGCTCAGTGTGGGTTTACCTGGTTCTTATGATTAATATCTGCTTACTTATCTAAAGTCTATACATGTACTTAGCCTTGGATAGGCCAAGAGGCTCAAGACCTTGGTGCTCTCTCCTTGTGTATTTTAGAGTTATCAGGGAAATTTCAGGGTCTTCCTTCAGAAGCAGCTGAAATGAACTTTGACTTTGTTTCTTTCTTGCTTCTTAAGAACACATGCGAGTCTGATACTCATTTGAAAAATTGTCTTTCAAGATAAAATTGTTCTACAAAACTGAACCTTTTGAACTTTCTCCACTGTCCTTATTTTTCATCTGTTCTGCTCATGAGACTGGTAAGTCCTTCCAGTAGTTAATTTGCATGACTATTCCACTTGTTTTGTCTTCTGAAAATAACCTTAATTGAAAGACTAAAATTTGGAGCATGCATCTTGAGAGCAGGAGATGTTGTGTGTGTTTTTAAAACTTGTAACAAAAATTTACTTGCATTTGCAAATTAGTGTTGGTTAAATGCAGATAAGAAATTGCGTCAATTTGCATGAACTGGGTCAGTTTCTAGACAATTTTCATACATGTTTCTCTATACCAACTGTCTTTTTAGAAGTAAGGAACCCATTTAGTTACAAGTGTAATCTCTGTTCTAGGTTAGAGTTAGTCTACCACAGAGCAGCATATACCATCTCACTTTTCTATTGCTTGCAGTTATCATTCTGTGCTGCATGCCAGTGCTTCAAGTACTGTAGAACTTCATCTAAGGAGCTCTGGCTATTTTTAGTCACAGCAATACAATTAAAATTCAGATTTTCTGAAGAACCCAAATGCTCTCATTGTAAAAACTCCTAAATCCTAAGCTCCTCTACCCTTTGTTTCAGGACGCTGGTATATCTTGGGCGTTCTGGTAAAAAAATACTGTGTGCTGCCTGGAAGTCCAGGGATGTGTGTGTGCACCGGCAGGTGTCTGTGGGTGTGTTTGTGGCTGCCTTGCTAAGCTCCACCCTCTGGCAGCTCCTGTGGGAGCCCATCTTTCTTTCCTGTTGCTTCAGTGACGCGTGCGATCTGGTGGTACCAAACTTCAGAGGTATCTGAATGGGCTCAGTATTGAGCCTGCGTGGCTAGAGAAGACTTTGAGACTTTTCAGGAAGGAGCTTTTCAGCTGACATCAAGACTTGGAGTAAACTGGCAACAGAAACCACGGCAGCACTGTTTCCACTGCCTTAGTGGATAGGTTTGCATGCTGAACAGGGCTGGACGTGGACGTGGAAAGGGATGATCTCTTATGAGGTGGCTTCACATAAGTAACTAACCTTGCTTGGGACAAAGCACAGCTGAAATGTGGGAAAATAAATAGCTGAATGCTTGTGGAGCTGTTTCTCTCAGCTCCTTGCAGGGCAGTAATTGTTGGCAGTTGTGTTGCAGACCTGTCTTTTTGGAAAGAGAATTGGACAGAACTAGATAAACTTTCTGCTTCAGTGGTGATGCCAGACATTTTTTAAAATCAAAAGCTTGAAAATGCTCTAACAGATGCAATATGGATAGGTTTGACTTGATTATTTGTTATTGATGTGGTTCTAATATCTTTAGAACCACAGTTTTAAAAATTTGATTGAGGCATCAGCCTGATCATGACAGCACACAAGGCTACATAAATAGTGGCAATATATACATGTGCAGTTCCTATATATGGTAACTACTTTGTACATTTATTTTAGCAGTGCTTAGAGAACCAAAATGGAATTGTTTCTAATGTTTTATTAAAAAATAAGGTTTTCCTGACACTGCTAAACTTGCCTCTTGGTATTAACTTCCTCTTTTCCCCACAGAAAAGGCAGCTGGGCAGATCAGTATAGAGTGGTGATGCAATATCTGTATGTTCAAGCAAAAGATTGTTCCATCTCTGTCCTGTACCACAGGATGTTCATTAAAACTAAAAATTAAATCTGAAGTTAGAATTCAATTCTCTTCAGGTAGGTAATCCCTCTCCACAGTTCAATTAAAATAACAAGCTTAAACAGCTGTTTGGTGCCATATACTGTTTTTAGGGGACTGTGCAAAAGCAGATTTCGAATTGAAATTTGGTCTCAATTTAACTTCTGTGCTTGGCTTTTCTGAAATAAGCAGCTGCAGACACTTAGTCTAAAATAGTTAGCTCGTACAACAGGAACGCAGATGTAACCCATGACACTTTAATGACTCCACACTAATGAGCCTGAAGACATCATGCATCATGTCAGATGTTCTTGTTAATATCTCTATTGTAAATCATCATGATGCGCTCTGATAGTTGTGAAGAGGACAGTGAGACTGAGATAATGATGAGCATGTGATCTTTTCTTTCAAGGCATGTCAGCCCTTTTTTACATTCAAGATTTCAAATGAATTTTTCTTATCTTAAAACACTTGTAATGAAACTTTGATGTCTTTTACGCCGGAATTTCTGAGCTCATCTTTGGAGTAAAGATCTGTTTGTTTAGCATTTTGTTTTGTTTTTTCAAATAGGGAAGTTTTGCTTCTTGTTAACCTGTATTTTCCACTGGTAAGATCTCCTTAAGTTACCTTTAGCATGGAATTTTTCTTAGTGAATTTGCTCAAAGTGAAACTGCTTAGTACTTTTCTTGAAAATCTGAGGGAGCTGTGTAAGAATAGGAGGAAAGTATTTCCTTTTTGTGCTGTAGCAGCAGAAAAATGAAAGGTTTTGCTATGAGTTATTTGCTCTGACATATATACGGCAGAAACTTCCTCCTAAGGCAGTTGCATATTTTAAGGGTTTACTTTCAGTTCAGGAATCTCAAGTAGTGGCTTTATCAGGACCCTGTGGTGTTGTCCTGATTTATTGCAAAGCTCCGCAGAAATTGAACCAGAGAACATTCCATAGTTGTTTTTTGTTTGTTTGGGGGTTTTTTTCCCCTTAAGTTTTCTCAGAATAAGTGCAAATTAGGTGGCAACTCTTCTGCTCCTTCCATGCCATTCTGTCATATTACCTTTGGTGTGTTCCAGCCTGGGGCAGATCAGGGTTTAATGCTGTGTGTCCTCAGTCAAACCAAGAACAGTTTGTAGGTTGCTGTTCCACATCTGATTGTGCTGATTTGTGGCTGCTGATAATGTTAAGCCTTTGCGGGGTTTTGAGACTTTCTGGCGTTTGTAGAGTGTGGACACCAACCAAACATTAGGACTTAGGTCCAGACAGAGGGTGGAGGAAAAGGAGAGTACAGAATGAGATTTGTGTATTGCCCATGCCTGCTGCTTTCAGTTCAATATATATATTTTAAATTCAAAGTGAACTGGAAATCCCTGACATAGTACAAAGGGAGGAAGAGATGCGTGGTGCCCTAGAATGTAGCGATAGAGAAGAGTGAGCTGAACAAGTGCTGTGCCATCTGCTAGATAAACTGTAGAACAGATTATTTATTATGATGCTGCCTCTAAAGGGAAAGTAGATAGTTAGGATTGTGGAATTGGATTGAGAGGAAGTGTGTGAGATTGACTTTTCAGATTTAGTTCATCTTACGCGGGCACTTGCAGCAGAGAGCTGTTATACTTTTATCATTCCAATTCATCTTTATTTTGCTTTGAGGGTAAAGACCTACTGCTGTTCTTAAAATCCCTCAGAGGAGACTGAGGGAATTGTTGCTTGTATATACACTTGTGCTAGCAACCTCCAATGTGGATAGAGACAGAGAGAAAATTGCCTTCAACTTTTGTGTTATTGCAGTGCTAATGAAGTGTGGTGAAAGCCCTATGCTTGTAAAAGGATTTGAATGTGCACAGAGCTGTCACAGAGGTGTGCCTCCTTATGGGGCTCTTCCAGTGTCCCTGATGCTGGAAGTTCATGTTTTCTCTGAAGATGGTTTGTAGCCTCGAATTTGCTTGCTTCTGACGTATTAACAATCTGAAAAAAACCCTTTTGCAAGAACAGCCAGTCTGCCTTACATTATGTATCCTATTTACAAACAGTAGATTTTATGATGTTATTTCTGTCATGCTTTCCTTTTTATTCTTAGATATATTTTAGAACTTGTTTGATATTTCTTCATTTTAAGTGGACTAAACATATATAAATATTAATCTATTGTCTGTCTGTTTTTGTATTTTATTTCCCAGGTAGCTGTCTCAAATGATGATACAAATCCATCATCTTGGGCTTTAGTTACCTTATAATCTGCGTAGCTGAAAGAGGTGTGGAGAAGTACAGTTACTGCTTAGCTTTGACATCAGTTGTAATTGACTTGCGTGGTTTCTGTACATAAACACTTTGTTCTTATCTTTCAATATGATAATCTGTTCTTGGTTTGAATTTCAAGGTAACTGTACCCTTGTGATACAGAAGCATGTGATAATTTGTATAAATATATGCATATTTAAGGATGGCAGTGCATACTATTAACTTTATAATCTATTTCAGCACACTCTGACGTTATGACCTCAATTATTTTCCACATATTAAACATATCTCTTGTATTCCAGCAATGTTATCTCTGTTGGTATAGCTATGATATTGTTCGTGTCATCTGACACAAAGTGACCAGGAAAAACAACTTTTTAGTGCCTAGGTTGTTCCTGTTGCAGACATATTCAGCTCTTTTAGAACGTGAAGCTCAATATAGTTTTATTTCTCAAACTATCACACTTTATACGTAAGAAACAATCTGTACTTGATGGGCTGACACACAGGGCATTAAGGTGGTAACTGTAAGGAAAAGCAGTAATGTCAGAGTGAAAGCATCTGTGGTTTTAAGGTGCTGGAGCTGCCTGCAGAGTGCAGTAGCAAAATTGCTTTTCTCTCAGTGGATTTTTTTTTTGCTTTTAATGAGGGAGCAAAAACTTATAGGCAGTTTCCAGATAAACCTACCTTGAGCTGAATAAATAATGGAAGTAAGCTGGACGTATTTGAATACGTGCTAAACTACATAGTAGGACAAAAGAAAATTGGGTGCTTTAATATTGCAGGCATGCCTTGGGGGTAGAATATCTGTGCTCTTGGAGGACCTGAGTGCTATCAAAAGCATGAAGACTGATCTGTACTGCACGTCCAGTTTTGGAAAAAAGTAGTTGTGGTGTGAAGTTGCAAGTCTGGCAAATCACTTTATGTTTAAAACCCAGCAATGTCAATAAAACTAATCTAATTTTCGGTGGATTTATGTCGGGTTTTATGACTGTTCCTACAGTGTTTAAGCTAGTAAATATTAGACATTGCAGAGAGACTTCAGAATTAATGTGTTTTGATAGCTGCTTTTAAGCTTATTTAGGAAGAATAATCTTTTATGAAAGCAGATTGAATATAGTAAAAGGCTACTATGTCTCCAAAGCTTTTGTGATTTTTGGTAGTAATGTGTTGTAACAGGTGGGTAGAGAATGTTTGTGCAGCAAGAGGTTTAGTGTCTTAGTCTTTTTTTAAAAGAGTGAGGCTGAATGATCTACAGGAAGGCTAAAAAGGGGCATCCACCCTTAGAAAGTTGGAAAATGAACTTTTTTTTATCTACTAAAAGTTATCATTTAACAAAGTCCATTCCTGGTATGGTGATAATACTGCATGATGTACTTTTTGAAGCTGGGAAACAGTGTCTGTCAGCACAACCACAAGAGGAGTTGGAATATATGATTAGGAATACATAAGGTTAGCAAATGTTCGTCCTTCTTTTCATTATAATTAATCAATCATCCCTTTTTCTTAATAAAACTTATTTTGTTTTTAGGAATTTGTTTACCAGAAAGCAAAGTGCAAGATTTGAAAAACAAAATGATGTACGATGGAAGTTCTTTGGAAAAGTACCTCTTGGAGAAAACTTACAGAAAGACCCAAAGAAAATACAAAAGGTATTTGTTTAATTCTGTGTTAGGATTAATGCTGAGCGAAGAAGCCAGTTAAGTTTATGATCTGTTTATATGACTGTGCAGCCTGTTTGAGTTGCACACAATTTCAATACCAGAAAAGGCTCTTTGTTGAAATTATACTTCTGTTACAACAGTGCTGTTCAGAAGAACGTGTTCTACACATTCTTGGTCATTACACTGAGTATGTGAGGTGTGAGCAGCCTTCCTTAGTGTGTCATAAGAGAGTAAAAAACCTAAGTGGAACTCACTTTTTTCCAACACTGTTGAAAGCAACATTTGAGAGAACTGGTTCTACTACAGATGAACCTAAGCTCTTGGCTAGTGAATCAAATGACTTGCCTTTCCAGTGGGGAAAATCTTGTGAAATCCAGCTCTGTGGTCGGTAGTTCAGGAACTGCTCTTTCAGTGACAAGAAAACAACCTCTTTGAATCTGTCTGACTTGATCTGGGATTTTTGGATTGCAAGTAGCCTTTTTATGTGTTTGGAGCTTTTTTTGTATTTCAGTTGTCACTTCCTTGTTCAAACTGCTGTAGGAACAGTAATGTTTGCATGGAAAGAGACCATGTAGTAAAACTTCAAAACCAGCTGCTTTGTGTGAAATGCAAATGCTGATTTGAAGGACTGTACTGCTTAATTCAGGGTAAAGTATTCTGGAAATCCATGTGTCATGTGACTGTTCTTAGCTGTAGTTAGGCTGGTAAAGTGAAATTGAGGCAGCTTGTTGAACTTGTCACTGTACTCAACCATTCAGACTTTATCTACAGGTTATCTTGACACAATTAACGGTTCTGAAGTGTTCACCAAAGATTTTTTATGACAAAATTGAAGAAGCTTAGTAAGTGCAGTACTCTGACACTGCAGTATGTTTTATTGTCGTGCCTGTTCTTGAATAAGTGAATAGATAATTTATTAACATTCTGTGGTTGTTGCTGGTACTGTGAATATTTTTTCTTTACATCCAAACTACCTTACATTACAGCTTTGAATGGTTGTATTAAATTTTTATGGAACAGTCACTATTAAATAATTATGTGGTATGACATCCAACCATTAGTGAGTTTCTGGCAAAATTGCAGTCTAAAATAATTGTCTCCAGTGCCTCTTGGATAACAATAACTAATCCTTCCTAAATGATTTTCTGAGATTATTTTTGGCATGTAGACTTTGAATCACGGGTAGTGCTGTAAGTCACTAATTGAACCTCACCAGCATCTCAAAGCACAGCCTGATTTAGGTGATCCCTCACCAAAACAATGGTCAGACAGGCTTTTTGAGCACATAAGGCTTTTCTTAAGCCCTATAAAAACTCTTGTGACAACACTCACTTGTTCAACAAGTGTATATACAACATAGCATCATACTGTATTTTAACAATGGAGGAATGAAAACCACTCCAGCTAAGATGTTGCTTGTCCTGTATTTAATGCTGAAAATATACCTGAGTATTAGTCTTTTCATGAAGAAGCAATATTGGTATATGCTCAGGCTGATTGTTTTACTGGGTCACTGAGAGCTTTTGTATAGTTTTTATCCAGTTAAATATTTTAAAACTTAAAATGTGTCAGAATGAGTAATCTGGGAGAAGCTGGAACTGCATTTGCAATGGAGGTTTGCATGATTAATTTTTTATATCAGTTGTCTTCAGGAATTCTGCTTGAGCAGAACTGGTTATGCCAGTTGCTTTTGCAACTGATGTTTGAAAATGCACCAGAAGTCAGATGACAGCACCTCACTGAGAATAACCGCTGAAGTGAAATTCTCTTCTCTTCCAGTAGACTGTAGAACTGAGCTAGGCTTTGCAGCCACTGTTTCTTTTAGAAACTCTTTTCAAGATTGGCAAGCACAGAAGTTGTAAATACCATATGTTTGCAACAACTTCTCTCCCCCCAGTTTTGTTAGTGAATGCTCTTCAAAAGAAATTCCTTTAAAAATTCAAGAATCAGCGTATCATTCAGTTGTCTCCTCTCATGTGATCTGTCTTCACAGAACTTGTTTGCATGTGGCCAGTCAAGATTTTGTGTATTAAAAGAATAAGACATATAGAGGAAAGCCAGATTTTGGCTATATCCTAGAGACATGTTACAGCTTTCTTCCTCAATGAAATGAAATTACTATTTTAATAGTGTATTTATTTAAATTTTTTTCTATAATAGCAGAATCCATTTTTAATCAATGAGTTTTGGGGTTTTTTTCCCTTTCAAGTGTGCTTTGATCCTATGAGGGTTGTACAATTTAGCTTCACTATATGAATTCCAGTAAGAGCTCAATGGAACATCTTCATTTTTTAAATTTCAATACTGGTAAAATTCAGCACATATAACACTTGAGGCCTTTCAATAACAATCTTTACTCAAAAATTCAGGTCTAAATATTTTATGATTTCATTTTCTAACATTCCATATTGGAATATTTAAAAATTTTAATGGCAGTTCCTTAATAATTAAAAAAAACCCTATGATTTTTAACTTTGGGATTGTAATTTTTCCAAATGTTTTTCTGTAATAATTAGGATATGGCTATATGTGGGGGGGTCAACATTCCAGTCAATTAAAATCAGTTGTACTCTGCAGCACATGATAAAGTAAAAATGAGCTCTTGGAACAGGAAAGTGAATTGCTTGGCTCACAGGTGATGCTTTGTTATGGCATGAAGAGTAAAGCTTATAACATTACTGTAGGAAAAACTTCGTAAATTGAATTGGGTTAATTATAATTCAATTCAATCTTCATGTGATTTAAGCTATAATCCTAGTTGATGAAGTAAAGTTATTTTATCAGAGTCTGTTTTCTGGCTTGGATCTGTTAGATGGAAGAGAGTTTCAAAGCAACAGCACCCAGCAAGAAATGTGGAATTTACTACAACCCATGCTTTAGGCAGATAGTGATAAAATCTCCCATTATAAGCAGTGTGTTTTCTCGAGGTTAAAAAAAGCAGAGCAGAGCAAAGTCCCCAGACTGCTGATGTGTGGAGGTTCTCGTGCAGCTCCATGTGCAGGAGCAGTGCGGGTGGAAGCTGTGCAGCATGGGGAGCTGAGGGCTCGTGTTCTGCATCCGCACATCTGCAGCCTCTGCTCATGGCTGGCAGTGGCTAAAAATACAGAGCTTTTCTGAGCGTTTGCCTCAGCCGTGCTTTACTGCATTCCCATGGTCCATTTGGGGCCTTTGGAAGGGGAAGTGGTTGGTTTGAGCTGGCTGCTGGTTCTGGCAGGTGCTAGAGCTACAGCTTTGGATAAAGCACTGTCTTCTGCTTGTAATGAGTTTGTCTTTGGATAGCCTGGGTAAGTCATTGTGACCGATGGCTGTAGCTGCCAATAGGGTGAGCCTTTGCACATCGACTTCGCTGCCACTTTGAAGCAAGAAACTGCATAGAGCATTTTTTCTGTTCTGCACAAGAAGTCCAAGGGTGTGAATGAGTCACTTCCTGTGGTGTCCACTGTTGGGTTAATTTCTATTTGTCAGCCTTTGGAAAGGCAGGATTTAGATGTGTGGGCCAGAGTTCCTTTTTTTAACAAGAAGCAAGGGCAGTGTAAGAAGGTGTAGGTACTGTGGTTAGTCTAACCTATGCCTGTTGTTACATTCTCTGGAAATAAAGGTGTAGCTAACTTCCCCACTTGGGAATAATAACCCAAAACTTGCAAGTTGCCTTAATGCACTGCTCTTTCATGTCTTTCCTTCTGATCCAGTTACAAATACTTTTATTTTATTGCAATCATATGTAAAGGACATCTAAATTTTGTGGAGGTAAATAAAAATAAGTAAAAAAAGGAAACCTTTTATGTCAGTAATGAAGTCCTAAAAAGTCTTTTCTTTTTCCCCAAGAACAGTACTAAATGGATCATTCAGCAATTCCAATGAACTGTATTGCTCTACAAAGAGTGTGTTTCCCTTGTCCTGTCTTGAAAATTACCTGCCTCAAACAAAACTGCTATCATATTTAAACAGATAAAGCAAGAGTAGTAGCTTCCATTCACCATAATTGAAAGGGTGATTTAATACCATGTGAGGGCGATTGTTCCTGAGTATTTTAATAATAGAAGAATTTGATATGACCCAGTCAGGTATCATAATCTAGCAGAGTGTAGCTGACAAAGTGCTGCTTTTGATGCTGTTGGAACTTCTTCTCATATGTTAACAACATGTGAAAGTACAGAATATGTTACAAGCATCAGACTAATGGAAACAGTAAGCTTTGAGTATTGGTTTAAATAGCTATGACAAGCTACAAAATGTTTGTGAAGGGAAGTGAGAGGTTTTTTTCCTCCTTTTCCAGATTTAAAGCTTTTAGCTTTCTCGCTCTCTAAAATGCCTAGTAAATAGTGGGGCTCTATAGCCCTGGAAGCTGGAGGGATCCTAAAGAGGTGTAGCAGGCAGTGTTGGAGGGTAAGTATCTGCTTTCAGGAGTAAAGGTACTAAATAGAAGTCTAAGCTTGGTTAGTTGTTACTGCAGTTACGATGTCAGCTGCTGGTCTCTACTGCAGAGGCTGTTTCAATGCTGGTAGTATGTTTGGGGGGAAGTGCAGTAACTTTGAAGTTGTTCTTTTTGTCTCAATAGGGACAGTTACTTTGTAGCCCAAGTTGATACTTAGCATTAGCTGGAATATGAATTCTGATAGCACAAGATTATTTTTAAATGGAGTAAGTCACAAATTCATGGAAAAATTATTTACTTTTGAGTATCAAGTACACAGCTCTTTCTAACCCCAAAATTTCAAGGCCAGAGATTATAACTTTTCAGGACAACTGATACATCAGTGGAAGTTTGCTCTCATTTGTGTTAAATAAGAATCCATCATGCAACTGGTATTTGTGTGTCTTCCAGTGCTAATAGAAAGATACTTAAACACTTTCTTCTTTGTGTAGTCAGTAAGCTTTTTTCCACGCAGTAACCTTCCACTGGTAACACACAGGAGGCTTTCAGATTCCCCCCCTCCTCTCACGGGTTTTTGAATGAAAACAGATGTCTGTAGAGAGCAAGCCTGGAAATAATGCCATGTGCCTTTGGCTGTTGCATTGCACAAACACTTGGCAAAGCATTGCTGTGAAGCAAAGCTGACAATAAATTTTTGAAAGCAGGTGTGCCACCCCTAAATATGGTGGAACTGCCTATTCTACCTGCAGACTGGAACATTTCTGTTGCTGACATGTAAAATTGAGAGAGCTTTGCTACATTTCATTGTGTTAATTTTGTGTTAAGTTTAAGCAATATCCCAAGAAACCTGACCCAAATGTTTTCTTTGTTTGTCTTCCAGTTTATACATCTCAAACTTCATCTAAAATTAAAGAGTGGGGGTAGATACTGGTTTTGAAAGGCTAACGCTTACCATGCTCTCTAGCAACAACAAACAAAGCTGATGTTCTTTAGCTCTGCAAAATGAATGGAGGTACTGTGTGTTTCTGGAAACCCTGAAGACATGGATGTAAGGATTTTGAAAAGCCAGACTGGTGCTTTTTCTTAAGTGTCTTTCTGATGGAAGACTAGCAAATCTTATGTTCTCGTTCTCCTCCTCTCTCTGAAAACTCTTGGTCCTATTTTTTGCCTTGAATTTATTACAAATTTTTCATGCTTGTTAGTATTTCTACATCATTTTCTTGTGCTCTATTGAGAAATTGTCACTTGAACATGACGAAGTTCAGTGGAAACAGCTTCATGAATATTAAAGCCTAAAAATAGTCATCACTTTAAGCCACACTATAAAGGTATATTGCCCTCCTTCATATATTATATTTATATTTGTGTGTAGCTTTGAAAAGCTACAATTTCTTCTTGTCAAGACTGAACCTTAAGTTTTGAAGATGATTATATTCAGGAATATTTACATTTTGATGTAGTTTTTTTGTAAAATTAAGCACAGAATGCACAAGGATCTAGAAGACTGAACAAGTGATGAGAGACAATATGGAGCACACTGTCAGTATGAGTACAAAAAAAGCTTTTATTAGGCCTGTGAGAAATTGGCACCAGTAAAGGCTTCAAAGGTAATTTCAGGGATCAGAGAAGCAAGCATGGATGCAAAAAAACCACTCATAGGCTTTAATGAGGTAGGCTTATTCCCTTATTTTTCTGTAATTTCTAAGGGCAGACAAGCATGGAACTTTAAGAGGGCAGAGACCCTCAAAGATACCCAAATCTTGATGAGGAAGCAGAAGGGAAATTAGCAGAGAGATTTGAAAACAGGGGAGAAGTAGAATATGGTTAAAAGTATCAGTGAAGTACCTTTCCCTATGTTAGTTTGGTGTATGTGCTGGAGTCATGGTGCTAAATACAAGTGTGCACATACTCGCCTACAAAGACAGCTGTTTGCAAACAAAAATAGTAACTGTGTGCTGTGGAGGGTATCTGAACAGCATAAAATACAAGTTGTTGTGCAACTTGTTGCAATATAAGTGGCATTCCTGGGTGACTTTTGCACTGTCTTGAAGATTACAAGTGTTTGAGGTCGTTTTTGCAACTGATTTGAGAACCTGCAAGATGAAATATGGTATTTCTGTGACTCCTTTCCTCTGTATCCGGGAGTTAACCTGGATTTTTGGCCATTTCAAAGTGGTGTCAGCCTCAGGTTGATGTGGCATGGAGAGTCCTTTTATTTTTGTGTCTCGCTCAGGATGAGAGGAACAGTTCTGACACGATCTTCAGCCACACTAAGAGCATGTTATTTGAGACTAGATAGGAAAGGTAAGTTTTCTTTTGCAACATCAGCACTAATGTGAAATGTCAGAAGAAAAGTTGCTGAGAGATTATTTGGAAGAGTATAATGCTGAGACTATACAGATAATTAAGGTGGAGAGATCAGTGAGCAGGCATACAGATTAAGTAAAATTATGTTTTCACATGAAGTCCATATCCAGTGGAATTCCAGTCCCTGGAAGTGATGTTTATGCGATATGCTGAAAGCAAGTGTTGATACTGTTTTATTCTGGCAGATGCTCACAAGAAAATAACAGTAAAATAAAACAACCATTTAGCTTGTATTCTCTTGCTCAGTCATTTCCCAGATGCTTGTCCTTCTGGAGGCCTTCCTTGCAGATGTTTCCATTTGATTAATATTGCAGTGTACCACGTAGTGTCAGTACCTAGGGAAACTGTGCACATGTTTGTATATGCTGATTAAATTGTGTCCTTTGCAATGTTCTAAGCAGGAGGGTGGTGTTGTTTTTTTTTTTTTATTGTTACTGTGACTCATGTTGGAGTCACCCCTAACAGTACGCTGCACACTATGATTGAAGATCCTGCTTTTGACAGTAAAAAGCTTTTCTTAAAAAAAGCGCTGTTCTTAAGCAACATGGTTCATGGTATTCTTTGTCTCTGAGTACTTCAAATACTTTCCTTTCCTTTTTTTTTTTTAACGAAGCATGTCACCCTATATAACCAAAACCCACTTAAATTATTTACATATAGTGCAAACGAAACGTGAACCCTGCTGGTGAGAACCATCTGATACATAGCATGTTGAATGACTAGAGGCAACAGACTTCAAAATGGCAAGCTATTATTCTTTCTTGGAAGAACTAACCTGGCCTTATGCTTAGGTTTTAACTGTTCCTTAGTCTAATGCCTCCATTGCTCAAAATATGATGTTATAAAAATATGTATATAGAAAAATTGTTAAAATAGTCCAGTGGCTGGAGCACAGGACTGCAAAACAGAGTATGTGGCTTCTCATTCTTTTGCTTTACTCTTAACTTTCTGTAAAATATATGGATTATTTTATTCATTTAACTTCAATGTGATTATGTGGGGTCGCAGTTGCCAGCCCAGGTTCTGTATCCCCTCTAATCAGAAAGGAAAAGTAGATGCTTCCCAGGGGAAGAGAGGCAAATTTCAGAGCACTTGAAATGGTGCCTACAAATAGTGTGAGGTTTTCTTCACAACCTGGCCATAATATCTTATATTTTACATTGCTTAGGCATTCCTAATTTGTAAAGTATGGAGCAGGAGAATACTGTGGTACTAAAGATGAGAAAGATGTCCTGGTGGAAGATAAAACTTCACACCTCAGGTATCCTTTCCTTAATGTAAGAGGATTAAATATATATGTATACACCTATAGAGAGAGCTGTGTAAAGCAAGTAGGGCTGATGGTTCTTGAACCATTAATTATTTGTAGAGCTTGGCAGATCACTAAAGTGTACAGGTTGAGATTTCTCAGGTTGTTAGATCAGTAACTAATAAATTAATTGCATTTCAGAGTAGTTCTGTACTGGTTTCAAAGTTATATAAAACACTTCTTAAGAAGTTGTTTGAAAGTGTAATATCTGAACTCAGAAGTGTGTATTCTTTGTTAAGTTTTAAAGAATAGTCTCATAATCAGATCTTTGCCTGAGGTTCCAGTCTCCTTAAATTCTCTTTGATTTCTGTATGTATAAGGATTTTCATTAAAATTATTACTTTATGGCCTGGTGCCACATGAAGAATCAGATCTTAGTTTCCCAACCCGAAGATCATCACAGATTTCATGATCTGTTAGTCCTGCTGCATATTCCTTTTCTTTCTTTTTCCTTTCACATTTACATTGCCCCACAGCAGGCATTGCAGAGTAACCAAACTAATGGAACAGAACAAAAGATGTGGTTTTAGTGGTATCGTTTCCCCAGTCCAGCGTATTGAACATGGCTGTGTAATGGTGGCACAGAAATGGTGAGAGGGGCCAGAAGGGTTGTGGGGGGCAATGAAGTGCTGGGTGTGCACCAGCTGAAATTTGTCTGGTAAACTACATCACTTATAAAAGGTGAGCGATTTCAGATGGACATGCAGTAGACGGTCATGAAACAATGGAAGGGAACATTGAAGCACTATTGATGTAGTGGTAAGACTTAGAGAAAAAACAGTTTTCTGTTTGCTTGGCCAATTCTGGTCGAGTTCATATTTCATACACTGAATGAGGTGGGACATTCAGTGGAAAAAATAAAATGTAATTAAATCTTGCTCATAACTTGTTTGAGTAGTCTCAGGTAGTGTTGTAATTGCAGCAGCCTAAAAATAGTGACTGCTACCGTGTGTGTAACATGTAGCCAGGTGTGGTTTGTTACAGGGGGGACTTCGCTTTTCACCTTGCAGTATCTTCCTGTGTCACCAGGCATCCCTCTCTCCCAGTTAGTGCTTTGCAGAAGAGCTGCAAAATCATTCTATTTTCAGCGTGAAAGCATAGATATCTACTGCAGGAATACCACTGCCCACCTAAGGGTGCTCCTCCTCGGCATCTGCTTTTTTCCCCGTGTTAATAGCGTTAACTTTAATGAATGTTTTTTTTATATGTGTGATAACTTAGTTTCAGATAGTTCATGAGATAAAGCATTAGCACTGGAGTCTCTAGTGTTTCACATGAGCTGTGTTGACTTGTGCTCTGACACGAGATGCTTGATGGCAGGAGTCTGTAACTAATTGACGGTGGTGGGAATGAAGCCGATATGCTTTTAAACAGTGAGCTGTTCTGTATTTGGCATAGTATTGCTGCATCTGTGAAATAGATGTGAAGTCACAGGTTGAAAACAACAGCTGATATAACACCTAGCAATTTGGAGAAAATAAGTTATGTCATCTTTTGCAAAGCAACCCTTTGAAAGCAGTATACTTAAGTTTTCAGATCAGTCCTTGCTGCTCATTTTGGGACTTAAGATCGTCTTATCTGTGAGAAAGACCATGAGCAATTTACCCTGGCAGCTGCAAACCATGGTCAGGGAGATTAAAGAATATGAAATCCTTATTGCAGAGCTGAGAAAATGGCAACAGTTGCAGGTGAATAGATAATATTTTAAAATTCAAGTCTACCAAAGATGGAGCCACAGCAACTTGGGTGTCTCCACTGATTTAAATAACAGAGCCTTTGAACGAAGAAAGAATATCAAGCTCCATTTATCTGGATTGAGGCAAACTACTTAGCAAGAGGTGATGTGGAAGTTGTCAGAACTGTGTAAGAGATTTATGTATCTATTTCTTAGACCTGTCAGAGGTGGACAAAGCATGAGTGGTACAGAAAAGATGCTTATGCTGTAGGAAGTATTTCAGCGTAACACTGCTGCTGCTCCTTCGGCACTGATGTAGGGGCTGGTGAGTTTTAGCTGCTCTTACACTTCGGACCGGTACCGAGGCTGTCTCGGCAAGGCACAGCAGCGGGACTCGGTACAAGCAAACGCCTGGCTTGGAGCCAGGGACGCGGGGAGGGGAAGCGGCAGTGTGGGAAACCAGTGGAGAGAGATTGCCAGTGTTTAAGAAATACAGCTGCGTCCTAAACCAGCAGCTATAATGCTAAGCTGACAAAGACTGCGACTCATGCAGACGAGCTTGTGCGAGGTTTGGGTTGTCCGTCGTGAACGCGGGTCTGCAGCGCGCAGGGCAGGGCAGGGCGGCCCGGGAGGCGGGAAGCGTGTGCCAGGCGGAGCCGTGCGTGCCCAGGCAGCGCTGGGCGAGGCGGAGAGAAGCGATGGTGTGCGGCGGCTCCGCGGGTGATTAGCGC
>WEIT01039458.1:185379-246119 GCA_013389985.1 Dryoscopus gambensis | reverse complement strand
AAGACTAAACGGAATCACAGACAGAGAACTATAAACCTAAGGAACCAGGCAGCAAACCTACTAAGTTTGGTTCTAAGCCATCTGTGGACCTATGTGTATTCTGGTGGTTTGGGGGGGTTTTTTAATTAATTTTTTGTTTGGTTTGGTTTTGGTTTGGTCTGAGACCCTGTAACTTACAGTCAGGTAAGCCCTTAGACACAAACCCAGAGACCTGTCTCAGTAAAGCACATACAGCAGAGTTTACACATGCTCGATGCTCTGTCAGCTTGTGCAAAATAATAAATGGGCAGAAGGACAGCCTGATGTGCCCCCAGAGCCTGGCTGTTAGGCTTAGCAGCCTTGACAGTGTCTGTCTATTTATGTAATTGCATGGAAAATTGAAAGAAATGGAATCTGACACAGTCCTTATCTGAAATATAGAACCTCTGACTTGGGGTAAACTCTGCCTCAAGTTGCTATCATCATGCCTTTTTGGGTGGATGCAACACTACTATGAAAACATAATACTGCTACTATAAATTATAAATTATTTCTTTTGTCACTAGATTGTTCACTTACACTGGATTATGATTCTCAAAAGCAGCTACTGTATCTAACAATAATTTCTAGCTGTTTGGGAGATGAACTGGTTAAACATGTGAGGTGTCTGATGTGACAGAGAGCTCTGCTGACAGAACACTTTTAGGAAGTAATGGCAGCTGATATACCAGTTAGGAGGTGGCTTTTTTAATGTCTCATTTTATTAAAAAATAGGGGGAGGAAAGGGGAGGGAGGGTGGTACCATTGTGTAAATACTATAAGTGAGCTCAAGAAACCTCTAGTTAATGTCATGACTGTAAACTTGCCTGTTGAGGACCACTATATATAGAAAGAAACCCCTCAATTTTAGCATGGTGTGAATAAAGCGTTAGACTTGTAATACTGTAGAGGTGACGTAACACTTGTCCATACATTACAAGAGTTTCCATCAACTTTCTGCAGTGGATATTTAAAGATACTTGTGTGAAACTTCCTTCTCTGAAAGCAAATACTTCTTCCAAAACTGTGTGGTACACAGAAATGCCTTGTTGGAGGGGTAAAACATGACTTTTGAAAGAAATGTAACTCGCATACGTCTTTCTCTGCTCTTGATAGTCTCATTCATATTAGATGTATGCTTCCTGTTTAATAGTGCAAGTAAGACTTCTGAATTGCAAGTTTTTCTGTAATGCTGAATATTGTATATTACTGGTTTCCATGACAAGCTTTTAGTTTTGTTCTGAGCAGTGTATATATTCTGGGTCACTCTAGGTCTTTGTTCCAGTCTAAAGATATTATGCTATTTGTGTCACTTAAACCTTGTTTTATACACTCCGTAGGTGCTTTTTGGGGCCCTTTGTTTAATAGTCCCCTAGCATTGAGGCATAGCTCAGCTGAAATCAGAGCAATAACAACTTCCTGGGATCCAAAAGGTTCCGATGTTACGTTACACTTCTCGCGCACAAAGCATGGACTTTGAACATTGATATGAATTGCAGTATGAGGTTTTATATTCACACTTTTGGGGGAATGGTATTTTAAAATACAGGTATTGTGAGTGAATTTGTAAAAAAGCAAAATCCAAAATTTTAAAATGCTGTAGTTCCATGACAGACTTGTGTACTTTTTGAAATAAAACTGTTGGAGAAAACAGTAGTCTGTCTTTATTTTAAAGCAGCACTTGTGTATGGCTTCAGCTTTCTCTTTTTGTAATTGGAAGTGAAATAATAAATATGGCTGTGTATACCATGCTGGCATGAATAATTTTTTTATTGCTTTTATTTCCCCCCTTCCAAGGCAAGTAAAACTTTAGATATTTTAAAATATGCACTTTTTGGTGGGGTTTTTAATTGTAGATATCAATAGTTATTCTGAAATGGAATAAAGCTGGAAAAGAATTTTAGATTGAATTTCATCCCTCTTTGTTTTAGGTAGAACCAAAAATTCCTGAAACTGAATAATCTTTGTCTTTAAAGTTCAAATAAGCAGGTTAGCAGCACTCAAAGCATGTTGATAAAATGCTCAGGTTTTTTGTTTTTAATGTGTTAATCTTTTTAAATTTCAATGAAGTTGACTTGGGATATTATGCACCACTTGGACATGCAAACCATCTGACTGTTGTCCTTGTAATTTTACCTGAGATTAATGTGATTTCTCCAGTGTCATCTCGGGTGTATATCCGAAGTCTGGCATGGGCTCCATTTGCATTAATGACATGTATTAAGTTCATATCATTGGAGGCATAATTAGCTTACATTCGTGCATAATGTATGCATGTTCATGTGTTATAATGCATGCCCATCTTCATATATTAACGTGTTCTGGGCCAGACCACGCAATACACGTGTGCACAAGCATATGAAGTTAAATGGAGGACTGGTGGATAAGCCTCTAGGATGTTTTTTTTATTCCAAATTAAGACCCATGCTTAAATACAAAAGGAAACCTAATAAAAATGGAAGTTCAGATTTGTCGCTCTAAGAAACCTTTCTTACACTCTTAATAACATTTATGTCAAGACTTGGGAAAGGATGGAAGTGTTGAACTTAGGGTGGCAGTTTTGTCCCAGATGGCTCTTGCATGCTTCAGCTGCTCCTCAGGTATTATCTGGAGGATAGGTGACTGTGAACCAGAAGCTGAGTACCTCCAGCTTTTCTGTGGAATTCCAGCAAAGCATCTAGAACTTTCCTGAGCGTCTTGACAGAACAGAGGGCACTCAGCACCTGATAGTTCTACAGAATCTCTGCGGTCCTTTGTGTGTGTATTAGACAATGCCTTGGATAAAGTTTCATGAAAGATCTGTCTGGCTGTTTGTTTGTTTCTCTGAACAACTTGGCTGTGTCTTTGGAGCTTACTATCTCAAATTTGTTTCCCTGATGGAGCAGCTTGAGTTCTTTCAAAGCTCTGTGATAATACCGACAGGCAATTAATTGCTAGGCTCTTTTAAAAAGCAGGTAATGACAGAAACTTAGCCTTGTTTCCCATCTGTAAAATTCATAAAGTGGAATCATTTGTAAAGAAAATAGCTGATTAAGTAGCAAAAGCAAGAGTAGGATGAAACAAAGCTATGAATGTTCCCTATCTTTCCAAATCTCAGCTCTGGAATTCTAAAACTACCTTTTGCTTGCGTATGACTGTAGTTGATTGCTCAAAACATGAGAACTTGCATGTAAATATAAAAATAGTGTGTGTACTTGAGTTATGATGATTCTGTTGCTGTTCTTAATTTGCTTTAGGCTTTTTGCAGAATGGTGCAGGCACAGCCACCAGGAGAAGAGTATGAACCTTTAATTTTATAAAATAACCACTCTGGCAGAAACTGGCCTGAAGGATTGTGTTGTCCCTGCTTCTGACTTCCATTCAAAGTCAAGTTTCTGGAAATAGGGAGCCTTTAAGTATCCTTTGATTTTCTAGAGTTGGAAATCAAACTTAGTGTCTCCCTTGTAAGCTGGTATTTTGAAGATTTCAGCTTTCAGCTGTTGAAGCACTGGTCAGGTTGCTTTGGATATGCAAAGTCAGTAGCGTTTAGTGGCAGCAGCTGCTATTTGGGCCCTCATTTTACTGAAGTTTCTTTTTGTCAATGCTGTCCAGAGAAATAGATGAAGGACAAATGCACCATATTATTTGGGAAACAAAGCAGTGCAATTCATACAGGAACCCTGCACGATGCCAGGGTTGATGGATGGAGGGAGGGGAGCAGCTTTGTAAGGAAGTTGAGCTTGTTGGTTACACAACTTGATTATGTAACAGTTTTAAAAAGTGGCAATATTAGAAGAGACATTAACATCTGAAAGCACATCATTTTATCTTTGGTAATCTAATTTTTTCTTGAGGGTAAAACCTCTGGAGGCAGTGTGTCCTCTGGGAAGCGCAGGGAGCTGCGTGATGCCTTGACAGTTGTCCCACTTCCAGGGCTGGATGCTGTGGCTCTGGGAGCTGCAGGCAGGGCAGAAGCTGAGTGCTGTACCTGAAGGGTATTGTACTCTCTTTCCCCGAGAATTTTTCCTAATTGCAAAACAGGGAGAGGAAAGCAGCAAGTCTGATCGGTTTCTGGGGAGTTTTGTACCAGGGATGTGGATTCTGGAAGTACACATGAACTTTCCAACTTCTTGAAGCCTTTCCCTGCTCTGGTTTCCAGCAACTTCTGGCTTAGGGGTTTTTAGAGCCGGCAAAACTTTTTTGTGTTTAGAGTTGCTTATGTAGCCAGCATACCCTCACATCTTAAATCGCAGAGCCTTGTACTCTGCCTGCCATCCATAACTTCTGCATGTGATGGCTTTGGTTACATTATTACTAACAGTACTGTATAAAGAAGCAGAAGAAAATGTAGGTTCTCCTAAACACCCCAGACAGGGCAAATGGTGACAACTCAGCTTTTTGGTGCTCTGGGCGCAAACATCTCCAGGGGTGCAGTGATCACTTGGGTTAGAATTTGCTATGAAGGGATACTGAGTCAGATGGAAAAGAGCTATAAAAGTAATTTAGTACCATTAGTAAATAGTTTCCAATTATGTCAAGTCCTGTGAGTAGGAAAGCAACTTGAGCTTTTGTTTCTTGTGGCCAGTTACTGCTGTACAAATGAAGTTACACCTCTTTACAGCTTGTGACTTGTCCTGCTCAGCGATTTGTAATTGAAACTATTATCCCATCCAGGATATCCCTATTTCATGTCACTTGGTAATATTTTACCTGTGAAACAGCAGTTGGGATTAGTCAGATTTCAAGGAAATTAAAATGTGCAGCAGAGCGTTTGTTCCCCATGTTTAAGGGCTCTGATTGCAGCCCCAGCCACTCACAGATGACTCCTCAGGCAGCTGAGTGGGTGGTGTTTCAAAGAAACTACTTGCTGAAGTCAAAGCACTTGTGCTATGCCTTACTTAGCTGTAGGAGATCAAGATAAAATTAATTTAAGATTTCTGTTTCCCGGTACAGTAGCTCAGGTGGGAGGGAAGCCAATACCTTAGACCAGGAATAAAGGCAACTGGTGGGAATACATAAAATTACTGAATTGTTTTGACTGCTAAAGAAGATGCCAATTCTGGGGCACAGCTGGTGGTTTGTGAAACATGTCAAAAAGCTTATGTTGTGGCTGCTAGCACTGCACTTCTTCTCCAGATAAATAAAATGCCCTTCCATGTCACTTCTGATCCTGTAACTGTCAAGACAAGAAACAGTTCATCTCAGCTGTAAAATACAAAATAAAGCTTGCAATTAGTTTATTTTCATATATTCTTCCCTCTTTCTTGTTGATACATGAGAAAAATTCAGACTTAAGGACACAGCTTGAAGTGAACTGTTTGGTCTTGCTCTCGTTTCATCCTTGTACTCTGCAATTCAAGATGCAGTTGCTTAGGCATTGCAATATCTTTTACTTTGGACTTGAGCAGTAGTTTGGGTGACCTCTTTAGCTAACCTATTTAATTTAATGACCTTGTATCCCTATTTAAGATGGGAAAACTCATTCAAAACACAGAACTTCAAAAAACAAAAAAGTGCTGTGGATTCCCACACTGTCTCCAGCCCACTCGGAAAAAAAATATGGCTAAATATGAGTGCTTTGTACGGAAACCAAGTAATGAGTGTTGTGTTTGGGAGTTATGAATGTCCCCCACAGCTGATGCTCTGGCAGCCTCTGTCCCCATCTGTCTGTGCCTAAATGTGACCCCAAACGTACAGTGCTCTGCAGTGACTTGTTAAGAGTGTTTTCCAGCAGAAAGCTGAGGAACCTTCCAAGGTGCCAGGTGGTTTTTTTCGGGAAAATAATTGAGGTGAGAAATATGCATCAGTTAAACCTTTTTTTAAAATAAGTTCTAATAAGAAGCTCTAGAAATTTACAGTTGAGTCATGAATGTAGTTTTTGATAGATTTTAACAGTGGTGATGAGAAATACTGTATTTATATCATCCGTGCACACACTGTTGCTAGGATTGAAATTGTACTTCTACCTCCCTTTTATTTACCAAAAAAGTAGGTGTAACTGTTGCCCAGTTGCCTAGTATGGACCAGAGCTTAGAGCTACTCATTAAAATGTTAATATTCTTCAGACTGAAGTTAGGGTCACCAATGATGGTTCTTCATGTGCAGCTCATTTAGGGAAAAAAAATTGTCAGCTCAGTCATCAATGTGTCTGTTGGTTTTCATTTAGTAGCAAGACAATGAAAATTATGATTCTTGTGCAGATAACCTACAGCTCTGATCTTGCTAGACTTGCATACTTGAAAGGCATTGAAGTTTTTAACACCAAGTTTTTAAAATCAAGGTTATGCTGCTATGTGAAGTATTTTACATGTATTATTTTAAGTATTATCTATTCACATCTGGGTGGGCAGGCAGGAATCTCAACCAACCCACTAAAATCCTTTATTCCTAGATGAAAGGGCTGGAAGACAGGTTAGAGCCTTTATGCTCAACAGTCCCTTTTGTTGCCTATTAGAAATTAGCATAATTTCCCTGCCCCGGGTGTTACCTGAGTAAGCTTGGATTTCAACTGACAGTGAAAATTGGGTCATTATGTTATACGTGTGAATTTAATTCTGACAACATCTCATGTCTGTGCCAACCATATGAGCTGGTTCATTTGCTGCTGGCTTTATGGTTTGTACATGGGGAGGACAATTGCTGAACATGCAAGGAGGCTGAGGACATCCTTAATGCCTGACACGGCTGGCAGAAGTTCACTCACCGGCAATAAAAACTGTAACAAGAGACTCCCAAGGCAGAGGACTCTGATTAAAGATGTGGAGAATTAGGGTTGTCAGGATGTCCTGGCCCTGTCATGACTTAGCTGCATGATGGGTTTTTTTTATTTTTTTATTTTCTGTTGACATTGATATTTCCTCCTCATTCATCATCTCTCATAGCTGTTAGAATGGAGTGTTCTGTTTACTCTTTGTGACTTTTGGAACTCGAGTTTCCCATTGCACTGTCATTTGTTTTTAAAGCTGTCCTTGGCAAATCTTTCCAGTCTTCACCAGATGCCCATCCAGTACTTTTTTCCATTTCTTTCATAATCTTAGGAAATTTTGAAATACATGAAATTCATGTAATATTTAAAGATAGTTATCTTGATGAGAACATCTGTGGTTGTCTCTGTCCCCTGCTGCTTGCTGGTTTTTAATTCTGTCCTGACAGCAGTCACTCTTCCGGTACTTCTGGTGGTCCCTGAGTATTTCAGGTTGTAGGAAAAATAATAGTAGAGCAGATCCCACCAGGGAGTTTCTTGAGGGTGAAAGATCCACAAAATACCATTGCTACTGCAAGGGGAAGTGTCCTCATCACTCCACTGTCACTTGCTACTCCCTCACCACCCTTTCCCTGCTGCTCACTGCAGGTGTCTTGGAAGGTATTCTTGGAGTGAGATGATGGAAATACAGACTCCAGATGTGTTGAGTATTTTCCTTCACCATGACTGACATTGGAGGTGTCTAATCCTGTGTGTGACAGGCTGAGATACAACCAGAGAGGTGGAAAGCTCCTTCTTGGCATCACTGGCCCTGTCAGTAACAAATTATCTGTGTTTGGTGTTTTATACCCTTTGCCTCTGCCTACAGCTTCCTGCTTACATTGGTGCCCGACCTTCCTCTTTCTATCACATGCTGCCTTTTTATTCCTGACTGGGGTATGGATTTCACTCCTGGAACAGGACCGCGTTTTAGGAAGGTTTTTCCTTTTTTCTGAGTGTGGTGTGTTGCTTTTGACCATGCTTTTGTCAAGGGTCATTCTTTTTACTGTCACTTTCTATCATATTCTTTGTTCCTAACCAGTTTTACTTGTCTCTGCTTTAGGCATCAGGCACTTTAAACTACATTTCATACAGTGCATTTCAGACTGGCCCCTGGTTTTCCAGCTTAAACTTAATGGGGTTATGATTGCAAGTACCTAGGCAGACAGTAGTTTCTTATTAACTGATTGTTTTCCTTGCACGATCCAAAGGACTTACACATCTTGTTTATAAGTTACAACACTAGGGGGTGGATGTTTTAATATTTTTTTATTATTTATTTATTCTTTATCACAGCTGCATGAGCTTCCTCTAGCTGCATGCTAAGATTCACTTGCTGGACTGCTATATTAATAATTGTTTTTTATTGCTAGAGATTTGCTTGGATGAGAAGGAAAGGAAAAGAAAATCAAGACTGAAAGTATCAGGGCAGTGCAGGCAAGGGAGAACAGATTGTGTTGTATTTGTTCTGTTTTACCTTTCTGGCTCATTTAAGCATCAGATTTTGAAAAACATTTGCTTTTCCAAACAGCTGGGGTATCAAGAACTATCCCCACACCCCAGCTCGTCTCTGTGTGCCACGTAGCAGAATTTGCTCCATAAGCAGGGTATGCTAATTGTGTCTTGACTCGTTCATGAAACAGAGCAAAGATGGAGAGATGTCATTACATGAACCCCTGCTTGCACACCTGCTCTCTCCCTGAGAAAAGCTGGATTTATAAATGTTTTGGAGTGCAAGAGCACTGTTTCTTCAGGCTCTTCCAGTAGAATGGGATAGGATGAGCTGTGTGGGGAGCAGCCAAAACTTTAGAAGGCATATGTTTGCTAATCATTAACTTGAGAACTATTCATGCAAGAGGTGGGAAATAGGAGTGCTGTGCAATCCATGGTGAAGAGACAGGAATACAGAAAGGACACTTCTGGCATCAGTGTTCAGTCCCAATTAATGCACCTCTTAATGTTCCCTACAAGAGTAATTATGTGAACAATAGCCAGAGTGAAGTTGTACAGCAAGTTCTCATGCCAGGTAACAGCTTGAAATAGAAAGAAGACAAAGGTCGTAATTTCATGCCAAGCAGAACTTGGTGCTGATTTGAGTTACGCTTCCAAGCAAAGTTTTGGGAAGGCATTCAGTTCCTTTTACTGTCATGTGCCACTGGAGGATTCCATTTGATGTGTAATTCTAATTGCAGCGTGACAGTGTGCAAGGAGGAAAGTGAGATGTTGCAGAAATAGCCTGAGTCAGTTGTTTTAATTACTGGTCTCATAGAGAAACTATTGTGGCATTGAGGCACATCTTAAAAATCTGTGAGGATGGGTGTAATTATACAAAGGGCTGTAATAAGCTGAAATTAGGTAAGAAAATGAGATGTTTCCAGTAAACACAATACATCCATATACATTTATGGATTATTAACTAGGAAGAGTTGTTTTTTGGTGTATTATCATGTCTGCAGAATTAATATTGGTGACTGTCAGCAGCACTTGGGTACAGACAGCACGTAGAAAGTGCATTTTGTAACATGAAGTTGTGGCAAAAATGCTGAGTTATCATTTTTCTAACAATACCAGTCTTAGCATATGAAGTCAAAGAATACAGAGCTGATAGAGAACTGTAACTGGAACAAAGAATTACTTTTTATTATCTTTGTACAAAACATTATCCCCAGAAAAGTCAGTAACAATAGTCAAGGAACGAGAACTGACTTCTAAGGAAATGGTGAAATGAGCAAGTGTGCAGGTTGGGATGAGGCACTTTGAGAAAACTGAGTGTTCATAGCAGTAAACAACAAAACTGTGTGGTTCTTTGACAATCCAAGTTACTGGTATGAAACTTAGGAAAGAGAGGATTTTGACAGGTACTTTAAAAGTGCAGTGCAGTAGGTATGCACTGGGAAACCTGTGAGATGCTGAAAATTTCCTGTCAAGTTAAACTAATAGTCCACTGATAAATGAAGTTTCAATTTCTTGCACCACTGCATCTTTTTGCTCTCAGACACTGGTATAAACCCTAATCTGAATGACCGCAAGTTGGGTGATGATCTGAATAGTGCATTTAATTACTGTATATTACAGTATCTAACCTCTTGCTGATATAGATTAATTATATTCTTTCTTTTTGTAGTATGACATCGCACACAAGATTGGTGACATAACAGTGGTATAAGCATGAAGAAACAGGCATCAGTTTTTGCATGACTTTCCAGTATGGTGAAACTGAAGTACATTATGAAATGAAGTGCTGGGGTTTTTTTATTTGATCTCACTTTAGATTCAAGATTTTTAAGTAGGCTGTATTCAGTTTTGTAAGTACCAAATTTTTTCTTTTTCATATTTTTAATGCAAAGTTTACAAAGCCATTCCTGACGTTTTTCTTACTACTTTTGTGTTTTGAAAAGCATGCACCATCACTTGCCTCTGCTTCCCACACTCCTTTCCTGAAGATGCAAAAAATTGTGAAGTTAACAAAATCAACTCAGGTAGCAGAAATATAGCCTTAAGCAGTGGGGTGTTAAAGAGATTGCAATCTGAAATAGAGTAGTTTTGGGTTTTCCTAGCTTTCTGGTCTGCTGATTTCATTGGCAGTGTGTCATCTATTGAATGCTGTAGTGATACCCATGAGGGCTTACAAACTGTGTGCAAAATGCGTTGTCTTTTGAGATTGTATATATTTTATAACACTTAATAAAAGATACTTGGATGCTACGGTTAACACATGCTTCAGCATAATCTGTTAATGCAGGTGGTGTGGTAATCCATGTCTGTGCCCTTCCTTATTCCTCCTGCTCCACAGTTTACCTTTACCGTGCAGGAGTCCAGAGGGAAGAAGAGTGTGGTCTTTAAACCAGGCTGGTTATGGGGTCACTGTTGCCTCCTGCAGTGCGTAGACTTTGGATATTGATTTCATAATGAAAATATTAATTTACTTAACCATGTAAGAATGAGACCACTGTAATCTGATCTAATGGACTGGAATTAATTAAATTAATTTTTGGACCCTGGTACCCCACCAGTACTTGGGCATTTTTGGTAACTCATTACCCGTCACAGTCCACATAAATCAGAGCACGCTGAAGGACACATGGAATTTAGGCAGTAGCAGTGAGCATATGCAGACTCAAACCTGCCTTTAACTGCATCTGTCTGTGCTCTTGAAAAGTGTTGGTGCTGGCTTCTAACTATTCTAAATACTTAGATATTAATTTAAACATTAATCCAGGGGCATGTGTTAACACTGTGGTCTGAAGGCAACCACATAATCCATTGTGAAACTGGTGGTTATAATGTGGAAAAGTTATTAAATTATTTTTGCTTCTGTTTTCGAGAGGAGCACAGCTAATTCTGGAATAAATTCAGATGCTATCAAGCAAAAGTTCCATATAAGTAGTTTTGTCACTGCACATGAATAGTCAAGTAAAACCATCTAAGGAAATAGGAATAACTTCCTGAGAAAAATGGAAGCACGGAGAGTTTCTAAATATCACAGGTTCAAGTAGCCAATTTAAAAAAAAAAATGTTCCAAATCTAAGTTCAATGTTGTAATTAAGAAAAGATACTTTGCCTTTAAGAAGCACTTGTTTTTATGCCAAAATATTTCATTCCTTGTTCTCTCCTTTGACTCCATGCTGCCTAAACTTGTATCTGAGTGAATCTGGCAAGTGATTAATCAGGGTAAAATTCCATTGCGATCAGTATGAAAGTTGCCTTGTCAAGAAGCAGCAACTGCCTGTTCTGTTTAGTGTATGTTCTGTAATGTAATGATTTTTACAGAAATTTACCTTTTTTACTATGGTGTGCTCCATATAAGAGGAGTATCTTTTCCAGACCTCAGTGATCACCATCATCTAAGTGCTTAATTGCTGGTGTTTAAGAAGGTAGGAGAAAGGTGGGAGTAACTGTGCAAGTTTATAGTTTTGTTTAAAAAGTGAATTTTGTAGAACTCTTTTTCTGCAAAAAAATTTGCAAAGCTTGCTGCACCAAAGTACGTTCTTAAAGGAATAAATGACATAAACTTTTTCGTACTTAAATTCCTATCTAAATTAATAGGTATATATTGTGAATAAAAAAAATGTTCAATTGCTGTTATTGAAGGTAAACATGTGTCAGTTTTGCAAAGCAATTTGCGTTATTTTCTTTTCCAAGAAATTAGTAACTGTAAAACTTCCTTGTCATCTCTCTAAGGAGCTGCTTGGCTAATCCCTATGTCCTTACCAGATGTGCAGATACTGAGTTTTTTGGGAGGTGCTGTGTGTTGCGTAGCTAGTCCAGAAGGCAACCCTGCCTGAGGTCACCAAGTAAAGACTGTTAACTTTATGTTGCTGTGCTGTAAGCAGGACACAAGTTTGAAAGCTTGTCTGATGCCACACAGAAAGTCTGAAGATTTATTCTCACCCTGTTCTCTGCCACCTTCCTCAGGCTTGAAAGATATGGTGATGAAGCCTGGGGGTCGTAGATTATTGTGGCTGTTTAGGACTGGTTGGAGATATCAGGGGAAATTTTTACTTGGTATGGGGTTTTTTTTTCAACCATTTATCCTTCGTAATACATAGAACAGCTTGGTCACACATGGCTAGCAGGTAGAAAACTCCCTGACTCTTGTGCCAACACTACTAAGTGAGGAAAAGTAGTGCATTTCACATACTCACTTCTTGCCAGGGCTTGCCTGTTACAGGAGAGTTTAAGCATGTGTTGGCTTGGTAGCTGTGCTCCTGTCCGCACCCAGAAGAATCTCATCTGGTGTTTTGCATGCAAGTCAGCTGGCCTGCACCCGGAGAGTCACAAAGCCTGAATGTCACCTTTAGCAGCTGCATCTTTGCTGCAAAGCAGATTAACTTGCAGTGCTTCCCCTCCATCCCTGCGTACGACATTGTTCTACCAAATGGAAGCAGTGAGATTGAGCTGCTCCTTCCATTTGGTTCAGACCACTTCAGTTCTGTTTCTCCAAAAGCCATTATAATTATGGGTGGCTGAGGAGCAGTGCCGTGCTCAGCCATTCTCACCCTTCCTGGGATCTTCTCTGTGGTGGCCAAGCCTTGCAGTCATGTGGAACTTTGGGAAAACTGTGTTGTTACCGAGGTTGGTTCTGTGGGCCCTGTGTGCCTTGGTGGGATCTCACACTCCGTACGGTATTGGGCGAGCCGGGCCTTTCACCAGGTGAACTGTCCCATGGTCAAGGGGGGTTTGGATTCAGGCAGTGCCCTGCTGGCAGTACGGCTGCAACAGGCTCAGAAGCGGTGCCAGTGCAAGGCAGTTTCACATTGCCACAGCTGTATCCATGTCTGAAGTGGTATCATTGTATTTGCATAAAATTAAGAAATCTCAAACCACGACTCCGGCGTGTGCATTTTGAATGGCAGCATTTGGCATGCTGCAGAAAGATTTGGCCCAGCCTGCCTTGACTCTTCTTGCCTGGCCTTGGGCTCCCTCCTGTCTTGTCAGCATAAGCACCGGTGCAGCTGCCGTGAGCCACATCAGAGACGCGATATGGTTTAAAATTGCTTACATATGGTGAAGTGTAGTTTGAACTCGGGTACATTCACCATTCTGTTCAGCAGGCAGCTGCACTGGTATTTGTGCTGACAACAGGGGAAGGAGGCAGTGTGAAAGTCAGTGTGAAAGTGGAAAGAAGGATCAAAGTACAAGAAAAAGGCAGATAACAAACAACTTCCAGCAGCAGGGCTAAAAGGGCCCAAGGCACTCAAGTGCCCTGCTCTGCACAGGGACTTGGCCCACGCAAACTCCAGAGTAGTTTTCCAGCTTCACTGCTCCGTGATCCTGTAAAAAAAATGCACGTAGCCAAATTCTCTTTGCATTCAAAAAATGGTGAGCCTCAGCTGCAATGTGCTCAAAGGCTGCAGTACAGACTCCTCAACTTTGGGCACTGGTGTTTCCAGGCACCTCTATCCTATCGTGTGCAGAAATCCTTTATTCTGTGCAGGATGCACGGCATTCATTGTATTGCATATGCATTCCATTGCCTGCCACATGTACAAACCCTCCTGAGTGTTCATAGGTACCCACAGTGCGTTCCTGGGGCACCCTGCTCCAGTCAGTGCTGGGACAGAGCACGCTGGCAGCAGTTGCCACTTTCCTTTTCAGACTTAAAGGAATTAAAGAATTGAAGACAAATGCTGATGTTGTCATGAACTATGAGCTTGCAAAAAACGTATGCAGTTATTTCATGTGACTCTGAAGTAGTTCCGAGTCTCTCCCTAAGGCATTTTGTGGAACATCCACAAAAGCAAAGATGGGCAAACCACCTTTGGCTTCAGCAGCCGTGCAGGTGGGTGACTGGCACTGCAGTTCCCTTGGCAGGCTCCAGGTCTCCTGTGTTACTGACAAAATATAGGTGGGTCAAACTCAAACAAAGGGAAATAACTTACTTCAATCTCAACTCCAGTAGCATGTGGAAGGTAAAGAGGAAAATCGTTACTTAAAAGGAAGCCCCAGCATCTTTCACTATAATTCAATGCCACATTCAAAGATTGCTTGCTGAAATCTGCATGCTAGAGACCCAGCTCACTGGATTTTAGCAACACTGTTAACATAATGTAGCTGGAACTTTAGTGTCGTTCGTTCTAGTTCATTTCTATTCCTCACATGATTTTCACTGTTTACAGGAAAATGGGATATATTAAGAATCTCAAGTAATTTCTTTTGAATGGCTTGGTTTTGCAATACAGTGCAGGCTCTATTAATGTTCAGGAGGCAGCTAGATGTGAGCTGACACTGGATATGCAAAATATTTACAATGCTCTGTATGTACCATGTTCTTTATGAATAATTTTCCTGTTACAAAGAAAATTACATTCATTTCAATTATCACAACATAAGCCATGAAAGTTTGGGCTGGCAAAAATATAAAAATGGGATTACTGCCATTTTCATTAACACTGGGTCATGTCTGCATTTTACCATTTCTGAGTATCTAATTTGACAATGTCTTCTTTCTGTCCTCATGAATGAGTCATTATTAATGCAATAAGAATTTGCTGTCCTTACAGAAAAATTGTGTTCCTTTCACATATGTTCTTCTGACCTTTTTCCTCTTATCAGAAATCAAGCTTTTCCATAAACTCCAATACTCCTGCTTCTGAGGTTAACAGAAAACAAGGTGGTAATTCTAATAAACCTCATGACATGCACTAACATGCAGATGAGATGCATGGAAGCCTTGCAGGACTCCTCAAAGGAGTTGCTGAAACTGGGCAAGGAAGCACTGACACACCAACTCCTGTCCTATGACAGACAAAAAAGTTTCACATGTTAAAATCCCTAATTCCACAATTTTTATACATGTTTTTATAATTTAAATCAGGGACGAGGCATTTCTATGACACGTGTGTTTAGAAGTAGCTAGGCTAGTTTCAAAGCTTAGAGCAAAATTTTAGAAGATTAACTGTCTTCAACAGTGAGCACTGCCTGTCATAATCCCTCCACATGCAAAGCGTTGGTCCGTAGCAGTTGTGTCCTGGATTAGCTTCGAACACACAGTCCCAAACCACAGACACCATGCCCTGTAGTGCTGGCTGCTATCCCGGGTGGTTCTAGCGCATGAAGAGAGAATGAACCAGAGCTGGAGGGACTGCTGTTCTCTGCCTCACCCACAGATCAAAATCTTGGCCTTTTGTGACGTTTGAATTGCCACAGAGTTCTGAGCTCTTGGTCTCTTGCCCTGCACCATGTGCTGCAGGAGGCTGGGGAGGTGAGGTAGTTACTTTCCTAGGATTGTTGGTCAAGTTTTTTGGGGGGTTGAATTTTGTTTTTTCTTAAAGAAAGAGGAATCCTTTATCATCTCTCAATGCTGTATTTCAATGACCAGTGTTAGAGTGTCTCATGGCTGTTTATCGTTCTGGGCCTCTGCTTTGGCTTCAGTGCAATAAGCTAATGGGGATGGATTAAATGAGCTTGGGTAGGCTTTTGCTGGGGTTAATTTGTTGTGTGTGTGTGTACAGGTTCTACTATGCCAGCAGAATGATCTGTTGGCAGAAAGGTGGGTAGGTAATGCCTTCAGCTGCTCCATCTGGATACAGGAGAGGAGGAGATGCTGTCAGGAAGCACCTGGGTAGAACAGAGATGTGGTAAGCAGCGGGTCTGTCTTGATGTCACAAGACACATTCTAACAACTGTTGTGCAGACCTCTGCAGGAGCTGCCCTTGGCCTCGTTTGTATGGCAATAAGAAATGGAAATGCTAACAAAAAAAATCTGTATTTGTAGTATGAACAGTTACACATAATTTTCTACACTGCTGATAAGAAGAGAAAATCGTAATAGTTTAGTCTTTCTTTAAAAATTTTTGAGACATGTAAGAAAGAAACTGCCTTGAGTCCTGTGTGCGGTTTTGTGCACCACAAATAAAAAAAGGTGTTAAGCTATTGGAGAGTGTCCAAAGGAGGGACACAAGGATGGGGAAGGGCCTTGAGGGGAAGCTGTATAAGGAGCAGCTGAGGGCACTTGGTCTGTTCAGCCTGGACAAGAGGAGACTGAGAGGAGACCTCGTTGCAGTTACAACTTCCTCATGACAGGAAAAGGAGGGGCAGGCACTGATCTCTGCTCTGTGACCAGTGACAGGGCTCACGGGAACAGCTGGAGCTGTGAGGGGAGATTTAGGCTGGATATTAGGAAAAGGTTCTTCACTCAAAGGGCGGTTGGGCACTGAACAGGCTCCCCAGGGCAGTGGTCACAGCACCAAACCACACAAGTCTGCTGTAAAGAGGAACCAAGATGGACAAGCTGCAGTTCAGGGACTGGACTTTTGCCCTCTCAGCCATTTATGTATAACCTTGGGATCTGGCAATTCCATCTGCCTTCTGACTTGTTGATCATGAGATTTTTGAGGGTGCCAGAAGTGGCTGGAGGACATCAGGTGGGTGCACTGTGCTCCTCTGCCACCCACAGCTGGGGTACAGTGGTGGTAGGGGCCAGGAAGGGATCCTAGAGGGTTTGAATCCTCGTGGTGTTGGAGTTTTCTGCAAAAGTAAGGGTTTTCACCTTTCCCAGACTCCTTGACTTCTGCTGTGGTGGATGGAAAACTCATGTTTTGCTTTTTTTACCTTTAGTGACAGGATAATGGCTGACACAGCATGGAGCTCTGGGGGACCGAGGGGAAAATGGGATTCAGGACCACTTTCCCTGACTCCTAGGGATCAGGATCCACTCAGGATCAACTCCACTGATCCTTTTAGTTGGAAAGTAAGCCTGACTGTTACTTGACCTAAAACAATGCTATTGCTATTCATAAAATGCATTGTACACAAGTAAATTGTTGTCCTATTTTATTACACTAAAAAGCCATATTTTGGCATGTCCGTGAGTTGCCTGGAGCAAGAAAATGTATGGAAGAAGATGAAGGATGTATTGTGCACTGAGAGTTGTGTCGGATTCTCTTCCGTTGCGTCCCCTGAATGTTCTGGCTCGGCACTGTGCTTCCATGCGGAAAAATAAGGATTAGGTTTGTCCTGCTGTGAGATGATTCATGTGTGGGGAATGTGCGTGTTCAGAAACAGCGAGATTTCAAGAGTGCATCACTGAAGTGAGGCTTGCAATAAGAATCAGCAATAAATAGCTGAGCAGGGAAAAATATATTTAATAAAAGGAATTTACAGTTGAAATCTTAAGTAGTTAGGATTGCTTGTCTGACCATTTCTGCTAAAGTTGCTGTTCATCATTCTATTTTTAGAACATCTTTAGATATACTGTTTATTCTTGGATTTTAGATGTTACAGCCGTATTTATGCATATTTATATTACATATTTTATGTGTGAAAATTTTTAAATTATGCACTCTCTGAGGTTTTTTTTTCCCAATTTTACTACACAATCTTGCTTTAATACCATGTTAATATTTATGTAATACTGGAATAGGGCTGGATACTTAATGTAACAGCAACTATATGTCAAATTGTTATTTCCTTTATCTAAAATGTGAAGGATATGAGCTAATATTTAGCAAAAAAAGTCTTTTCCAACTTTGATATTATTCGTGCTTTCCTGGAGATGTTAACATAACCCTGTAATTGGCATGAATTCTATTCAGCAATGAGCACTGTAGGAAATGCACTTTATGTTTGTTACTTGTTTTTAAGGCACAATGGAAATTCATAGGATATAACAAGCCGTGCATTTGAGTGTGGCTGATTTTCTCTCTGTACAATTAATTTATTCTGATGGGAAAGATAATACCAAGCTTAACATATTTTTCACTAGAGAGCTTTCTCTGAAAGTCTTTCATTGGGGTATAAGTGCCTAATTTTCAAACAGGATGTTATGTTAAACAGACACTTCCAGAAAATCTGCATTTGAACTCTCCCCTCCAGAAAAGGAAAAAAAAAAAAAGAAACAGTTCTTTTGCTTAGATTCCAGTTCTTGTCTTCATTGTGAACAACTGAGGCATGACAGCATGGTTCTGGTATACAAGCCCTGAAAAATAAGATTTATAAGGCAAAAACACAACGCAGACCGGGGTTGTCTTTAGCTTGTCAGCTTGACTTCTGTCTGAGCAGAGGAAAGGCTCATGCTGCTGGAGAACTGCTTGGAAACCCTGTATGAAACTTGTTTATGCCACTCATATCAGTCCCCCCGGCCAGGTAACCTCACCATGCACTGCAGACCCAGATGTGACGAGTGGCCAGGGGTGCTGGGCTGGTAAGAACTGGAGTGTGGTGCTGCTGGAAGAGTATGGCAAAAAAGCCTCATCATCCTCATCACAGCCAACTGCTGTATGAGAGGGAGCCTCCCAAGCCTCCTGGACTCTGCTGCTGCTTTCCTGCTGGCCACTTTGCCCTCTTTACCTTCCTGCCTTTCTCTTTTTTTTTCTCAATTTTCCCTGTCAAGCAACTTCATTGCTAGAGCCAACATATGCCATAACTTAGAGATGCTGCTGAAGCTCTGTGCCTGTAAACTTGTTCAGCAAGAACTCTTTTGTTTCTTCTTTGTTTCTGCTGGGGCGCAATTTGGGTTGGCAGTGAATCTGTGGGAGATGGGGCTAGAAAAGCACAGAACTTTTTGTTGAGTTCCATGCTGCTGGTTTGTTGGTTTTTGTTCTTTCCCCGTTTAATTTGACAGAATTGAGAAACCAAGAAAGCCAAATCCAAACCATTGTTGCTCAGGCAACAAGATGTAGCTAAGAATGAAAACTGCAGCTTCATTAAAGTGATGCAAAGGATGTGCTGTGGTTGCCTGTGGAAATTTCTGTCCATCAAACCCGAGTGCATTACGAAAACATCCGTTTCAGTCAGATTCAGTACATAAACAGCTCAACCTGCCCTGAGAAGTTTGCATTTGTTTATATTCATTGGAACTGTTGCTATTTGGAAGTTAAAACATTTTTGGCAGGCACCAAAGAGAGAAATGTGGTTAATTGCTTCTTGCCAATTATCAGTTCTGCTGGATATATCATACAGCTACCTAAGAAATCTGACAGGCTTCATAAAATCAGCCTCAAGCTAATTAGTAATGTCAATGTTTTTCAAATTGGTGTTGATATGATTGCTGTACTTCATCCAGGGACCATCACCCTGCGTATTCATGAGATATGGCAAAGTGTCACAGCCATGAATCCAAAACTTTCAGAAATCTGAGCATATTTCTGTCCTTCTATCTCCTCTGTACTCCTCTATTCCCAGTTTGTTATCCTGACTTACCTTGTGGATTTAGTTAATGTTAACTGAATCTATGTAACTGAAGAGAAAAAAACACATGGCAGAACTTCCTTCCTTAATGACTTGATATTATATATTCATGATAATGAAGTGGCACGTACAACTATGAAGAAAGTAATAGATTCTGCACTCTTACTGATTCTCATGATACTTGATTTTGTTGCACTGTAGTCTTGAACTGCTGGAATTATTTAATGAAAGGGCAATTTTGGGGGGGAAATAATAGATTAAGAATATGGAACAATCATACAAAAGTAAACAAAATCCCATAAACCCCAAAAATCTCTCACAGTATTTTATGTACAAAACCCCACCACACGCACATATTAACATGTGCATTGTCGTTACCCTTTCTTGAGTAGTTAGGAAATAGGAATGTAGTAAGGCAGAAACCTAATAATGTTCTTCTTTCAGGTGTTAATTTGGTTAAAATATTAAACACACTCTTATCACTAGCAAATAATATCATATTGCTATTTTTGTGGTAGGCTTGAGTCCAATGTTCTGACCCAGACTGGCCTCACTGTGTTAGACGCTACAGGCAAACAGTAAGAAACCCATCCTACCACATCAACTCTGTAATCTAAATAATAAATGCAACCAAATGCTGAGAGGTGAAGGAGTGGGCAGATGGTTTTATTTATTTTACAGAAGGAGAACTAAACAAGTAATTAGTTAGTGAGATAGCACAGATCGAAGAGGGGCCCTGAAACAGAAAGATAACTCCAAACCAGGTTTTCTGTATCAAAGTCCAGTGCATTCAGCAGGTCAGAATTCTTCCAGCAATGAGAGCTGTGGGAGCAAAAGAAGAGAAAGTATACCTAGGCATTAGTTGGAAAGGTTGACAGAATTGTGAATCATTAGGTAAAAAGAGGAAATAGGAAGCTGGAGGATAGGATTATGGAAAAGATAAAAGCAAAGCTTTTAATCTATGAACCTTCCCTTCATAGATAGTTGAGGTATGACTGCCAAAGTACAATGTTTATTTTATTTTTATTCCCAGTAGGAGACTTTATAAAAACGTGTGGATCATATTTTTTTCAGTTTTATTTCGTCAGCTGTTGGAAAGACTGCACTGTCTCTTTGTTTTTGGAGATCAAAGTGTAGGCAGTGAAAAATAATCTAATCTGCCACTTTGGAATAATTTGCCACAGCAGGCATTCCTGGTGCAAATCAGAGTACAAATCAGATGGTGAATCGGTGATCTCAAAAGAGGATTACTTTGGATTAGCTGTCCAGTGAAGCAGGCACTTTGTACAATGCAGCAGACAGCTCTAACATGAGCCAATTCATTGCTTGCTTTTTCCTTTTTTTTTTTTAAAGGACCATTAGTTTAACAAATGGATTCTCATACACTAATTAAGAGTATTTTGACAGCATTTGTGCCTAGGAGACAGATTATGTGACATATGACTAAGCAACCAAAACTTAATGGCCAGACTTTCAGGAGAGGGAAGAGGCTTGGTAAGAAGCAGCCCAAGCTGCATTTTGGTTGACAGCAGGTGCAGGTTTAAACACTGGTTTGAAGGTTCTGTCTTGAATGTCCATTTCAGCTTAGAGCTTGACTTTTGAGACAGGGAGGAGACAATTCTGTCTGGCCATGGTTCAGTCCTAGTGCTTCTCTAGTTTAAGGTCGTCATGTTTTAGTGCTGCTTCAATTACAGAATCATAGAATGGCCTGGGTTGGAAGGCACCTTAAAGATCATCTCATTCCAACCCCTGGCCAGGGACAGGGACACTTTCCACTGGACCAGGTTGGTCCGAGCCCCATCCAACTTGGCCTTGAACACTTCCAGGGATGGGGAAGCCACAGCTTCTCTGGGAAACCTGTGCCAGGGCCTCTCCACCCTCACCGTACATAATTTTTTCCTAATCTAATCTAAACCTACCATCATTCAGTTTGAGCCCATTCCCCCTTGTCCTGTCACTCCAGGCCTTTGTAAATAGTCTCTCTCCATCTTTCCTGTGGGCTCCCTTCACGTACTGGGAGGCCACAATTAGGTCACCCCAAAGACTTCTGTTTTCCAGCCCAAACAATCCCAGTTCTCTCAGCCTTTCCTCACAGCAGAGCTGCTCCATCCCTCTGATCACCTTGGTGGCCTCCTCTGGCCTGGCTCCCACAGGTCCCTGTCCCTCCTGTGCTGGGACCCCAGAGCTGGATGCAGCACTGCAGGTGGGGTCTCAGCAGAGCGGGGCAGAGGGGCAGAATCCCCTCCCTGCCCTGCTGCCCACGGGGCTTTGGGTGCAGCCCAGCACACGGGGGGTTTCTGGGCTCCCAGGGCACACGGCCGGGGCATGTCCAGCCTCTCACCCACCAGCACCCCCAAGTCCTTCTTCCAGGGCTGCTCTTGAAGAAAATCTTTAATACCATTTTACTGAGAGTATACATTGCTAAATTAATCTGCATTTCAGTTTCGTGGGACTGGTATAAGTAAGAAGATGATTATAAACAGCACTTTTCCATTTCACAATGCCCAGGTTAATGTTTTACTCCATCATGGTGTAGCTGTGAGGTCAGTGTTGTACACAATCAATCGTTTTGCCACCTCCCTGTTTACCAGAGTTCTGGTCATTTATTAATAAAGTTAAAACCATTCTTGGCTGCATTTCCCATGTCACAAAGTTGGCTTGTTGGCTTAAGAAGCACCATCTATCCAGAACCAGTCTCTGGGGTGGCTGTAAAGGGATTGGAAGAGAAGTGAACGACAAGAACTCACTTGGACATCATGCACTAAAAAGAGGGAAATTGTGCATATTCCGTGTGTGAAATGGCATCTGTTTCAGTATGCATGGAAAGTAGTCTTTGATGGAAAGCTCAGATTTCCTGGGCAGTATAAAATCCCTGTGGAAGAAGAGCAGAAGTAGCCCACTCTTACTGTGATGGCAGAAAAAAACACGTGCTAAAACTTGAGATCAGTTCAGCTTTACATTAAGGCAAGTCCAGATCCCGCAGCACTATTTTCTCCTCTGTTTAGACAGTAACAGCTCCAGCTCAGTCCCAGCTTTGCCCCGTTGCCTTTTTTAACCTAAAAATGAAACTCGAGATAATTTTCAGTATAGGAGGTAATATAAAAGTGGATCTTTATTTGGAGGCCTCCAGGGGCAGTTTATGGAGAATGTCCACAAAAGCCCACCCACATGGGGTGAATACAGTTTTTATAGGTTTTAGGAAATTAGCATAACTGATAAAAAGCACCAGTTAGGAGTCCAAGTGGTGCTGCAATTCCCCCCCCGGGTCAAGCCCCTTGGTACTAGCTGTACTTTGTCCATGAAATGTATCTCAGAGAGTTGTTCTCAGCCTTGGTAGCCAGGAAGAACCAAGATAGGATAGGGGCCTTGTGTCCTTATGGGCTTGAAGCTCTGGAATTTGTTTTGTCTTCCTGCCTAGGGAAAGGGCATGGAAAAGTACTGGAAAAACTAGCTAGAATACAACAATAGGCTACAGTGCTCCAAATATATGTGTGGAGAACACAGAGAACATATAAAAGAAAAAAAGGCAAAAACCAAGACGGCATCATCCCCCCACCCCTTGACACACTGGGGAGGTGTGTGAGCAAGCTACAATTTCAGGAGTCACTGGTGAACAGTGATTTTGCACCATTGTTTCTGTGTTCAGAGCAAGCCTGAACAAGCCCTGGGAAGCTTGGTGCCTGCTCCAGACAAAGGTCAGCACAATGCTTCTGATTTGGTCCCAAACTGGTTATTCTGTCAGAGGTTTCCTCCCCTGTATCATCAGCTCACTCTCTCCTCTGGACTCTGCAGCAGGCTAGAAATAAGCCAGAAGAAGAAAATATTGCAATTTCTCTTGAATCTTCTTTTGAAATGGATGAAAAGGTTGTTTCCCTGGTGCCCACTGTCCTAGGTGAGACACCAGTTTCAGCAGGGAACTAAGTACTATGAAAAGTGACAGGGAGACTTACACCTCTAAACTGCTGGGATGGAATGAGGTCAAGTTCGGCACAGTGCATTACATCAGCTGGAGGAATCCTCCTTTAAAAGACAACCCTTGCTGGCCTCGCCAGATACATGTTCTACCCTGCCTGTGCAAAACCACCACTGAAAGCCTCTTTGTCCACTGGGGCTGTGACAAAGATGTTCAGGTATGTTTCTGCAAGAAGCAGTATAAATACATACTGTCTTTTATGTGTATTTGTAATCCAGCTCTGTGTGCTCTCAGTCATCTACAGCATGCTGCTCCTGGAGCACACCAATGATCCTCTGCCATAAAGCAAACATCAGAACCTATCTTTTTAATCAAGAAATACTTCTTCAAACACATGGAAAGTCAGGCTTGCAGTAATTGTTAGGACTATGATACAGGATGTCACTATAGGACACGAGAAAGGACCGCACGTACTCTCAGAGAGATCTGAGGGAATGACCCTCAGAATTTAATTTCTCTCAGAATATATAGACCTCTGACCACGACAGTGGATTGGAAGGTGAGGCTGACACCTCTCCATGCACACTGGTCAAACAGACAGTCCATCACTCTTTTCCATCATGAGAAAGGAATTAAAAACAAATAACAGTTAGATAAACATTGGCTATTATTTACATTAGAACTTGTGAGAACTCTGACTCCAAGAATGCTGAAAAAGCAGGGTAACAACAGGACACAAGTTTCATGGTTGCTTTAGGGGTGTTTTAAGTCCACCTGTGCTTGGAGTGCATTGTTACTTAACAGGATTGGCAAACTTTAGAAGGATAACAAATAAGACTTTATGAGTTTTCCTCATGTGGCAGACTGGAAACCTGTCTATATTTCCATGACAGAGACACAATCAACACCAGATTCTTATGAAATATATTTGTTTGTCTTAAAATTCTTCCAAAACATGACATAGTGCTAAAGGCACTTTAATCTTGGCATGTGCAAAGATTTCTTATGAAATAAAAAATTTGCTTATGGAATCTTCCTGTCCCTGCACGTCATTCCAAGATGCCTAGGTACCAGTATAAACCTAACCCTGACCTTAACCGTAACCAAGTACCTAAGCAAACGTTTCATTTGAACCTGTGAACAGTTCTACTCAAGTCACAGGTGTGAAACTCTGCATGTGATTTTCCCAGTCATGTGTTAGCTCGTTTTGCAGAAAGCAAAAGTCCAATCTACCTACACATACATGCAGGTACAGAAATACACACACATATGTATCTATCTGCACAAAATACAATGATGTATATAACAGCCCAATAGCAATCAGATGAGTTTCTGAGCATTACCCAGAGGTTTTTGACTCCAGGCTCTCCTGCCTTCCTTAGATGTGTGCGCCAAAAGGTAGAAATAGGTCATTGGAATGAGAAGGCAATTCACTGAAATCCATCATTCTCACAATATGGTGAATGGCAAACCTGTGCTGAATACATAAAAATGCCTAATAAGGAGACAGCCATACTATGACTCTGTGACACCTGATTTCTTTTCCAGTGTTCAAATATAAGTGGGCTGTAGTTGACAGAGAAGTGAATATTATATGCATGTAAAGAAACAACTCAGTCTGTGCCTTAGCTTTTGACTTGGAAACTGAAGGATTCCTTGGTATCATGAATTTTTTATCTTGTATAAGTTGTTTTTTTTATTTAGAAAACATTCCCCCCAAAAAGGTGCATAATGATATTGTGTGAAAGGACAGGAAGGCACACTGTCTTATAATTTATTGCTATCTGCACTAACACTATCCATATTAAACATAAATCTTCTACTGATGTAAACTGTACTCGGAGAAATCAGCAGCAAATTATACCAGCTATGGCTATTCTGCCTCCTTTCATTCCCAGGGCATTAACTTACTTGTTATGTTTCCACCTTGGAAGTAGCAAGTGAATTTAGAGTGATAGCAGCTCAGCAGTCAGTGCTATCCACAGAAATTGGATTTGAACGTAAGCATGTCTGCTGCTTTAAGCTCTCTCCTGGGGCTGAAAAAGCAGACAGGTTATATTTTGCTGTGGTAAGAAATCGTACCTGTAAGAATAAGTAAATCTATTAAAACCTGAGATCGATTCTGTTTCCTGAGCTCCTGGATATGTTTGGGCTTAATGATATGTATGAAGCACTCATAAATGCCAATGCATGGGAATTTTCTGACCTCACAGCTTTAGATCGAGTTTCCAGCTCACCTTCTATACTGTCTTGTTTTCCCCCAGGTGTGTTCAGCTCTGTTCAAACAGGACGATGTCCTACTCACTGTTTGCTCCACTGCTGTCACTAATCCTGGTCCAGCTTGGGGTGGGCTCATCAGGAAAGGGAGGGACAGCACCAGGCTGCTCGGTGTGCTTGGAATGGGAGGGAAAGGAAAGTGCAACTACTGAAATGTACCACCAGAGAGAGCTTTTGTCTTGCTGGCTTTATTAGGGACACTGCACACGGCTGTACCGCAGCTCTCAGCTTGCAATGGAAGTCTTTGTAAGTGTCGAATTATCAGGTGGAGAGTAAGGACCGAAATTCACAGCATCAACAGGAAATGTAAATGCTGTGTGTGTGTGCATGAGTCAAGTCATTTTAACTGCACCCTTGATCCTTTGAAGAGATCAGGACAGCTGGTAAACTGATGTCAGCCAGGTGAAAGCTGCTGTGAACTGAATGTCTCCTATCTACAAAGGCCCTGGTCTGACACTGGTTCCTCTGACTTTGGCTGGTATCATCTACAGAGCATGGGGCACTCTGGGAGTGATGGAACTGCCCTAGGAATTGAGTGGGGAGCTGCGCTGCACATCTCTCGTTGCCATGAAATCATGGATTCATAGCATCATAGAATCATATAGGCTGAAAAAGACCTCCAAGAGCATAAAATCCAGTATTTGATCAATCAAGTTCAGGCATAATCTTGCTCTGGGAATATCACTTTTGGTTTCCACAACTGACACGTTGCACAATTGCAAAATATTTGTCAACTGTATTCAATCACACCTTCATTGAGATTTGAAATACTTTTTTATCACGCTGGATTTCTTAAGTGAGGAAAACCAGCTTCCATGAAATGCATACAACTTCACAGAAACTTTTGTTTCACTCTTCATTTGTCTGTGTGGTAGAGTTTGGAATGTATTTTATCTGGTATTGTTTGTGGCAAAATACCAGCGCTGGCTCAGGAGCAGAATCAGGTGGGTCAAAGCTCTGAAGCTGTTTCTGGGAAGTGTCAGGACATGTTTCCAGGTTTCCCAGCTTCTTTCCTGGGCTTTCAGTGTTGCAAAGAGAATACCAGGCAAAATGGACGATAACTGTGATCCAGCATCTCCACCAGCCTTGTGGTTCGAGAGGAAACATCCCCCTTCCTGCCCTCCCCACCTCCAATTTCCCTTCCCCACGTTTATTGCAGAGGTGTGTTTGCAGTTTTGAAGGTGAACAATACCATCGTCATGTGAGCCTCCTGAGACCTGTGTGAAAGCAGATGGAACCCTTCACTGAGGCAACGATATCCTTCATTCTCACAGGAAAATGATTTCTATTGTTCAGTTCTTTCACTTAACTGGGCCACGCTGGTCCTTCCCACACTAAAACTTCAGGGACTGCTGGGGAAGAGGCATGTTTAGACCTGTAAAGAAGCAGTTCTCACTGCAGGTAGAATAGCTGCAGCTGGCTCTGTTCTCTTCCATAAACCATCTAGTCTTAGGAATGCCTGACCTGGGAATTTCTTAGTGTCTTAAATGCTATGCATTGAAATGTTACAGTGTATTAAAAAAAAATTCTTTTCTTTTCTTTTCTTTTCTTTTCTTTTCTTTTCTTTTCTTTTTTTTTTTTTTTGTGGAAAGAGATCAAACAGCATATTAAATACCCACCAAAGCAACACATACCCTCTAAGTGAGCCAGACACATGACCAAACTCCACGCAATCTAACTGTATGTAGACGTGAACATCAAGAAGCCCTGGAGAAAAAGACTGTACCACAGATCACATGGATTATTCTGGCATGTTCTGTCAAGCCAACTTAATTATAGGCTGTCTTTAATGCCGTGTTCCAGGCTTTCAGTTTGTGTGTGTGTGTCACTAAATAAATAACAACACTGACAGCCTAAAACTTTTGTGAAGTTCTAAAAAAGCTAAGCTATTCATGTTGGTTTGGGATTCATATAGACAAGACTCTAACTTTGGTGGTTCCTGCTAGGAATGGGTGACTATGCTCAAGTATCCTAGTATAGAAGCAGGCTCTAGTTTATTTGTGTGTTCAAAAAAACCATTGTGGCAGTAGATGTATTCCAATGTAGTTTTCAAAAATTTATTTTAACAAAAAATGGATCTCTTAAATTTATTCCACCCTAATTTTCACCCCAGAGTGAGGTCTTTATTTGTGATCATTGCACTAGCTGCTTGCTGAGAATTCTGTGGTATTCCAGGCCTTGACATCAATGAGGACAGACACATTAATGCACTACTTGACTGACCAGGTATGCAGTCAGGGCTGATCATATTAAAAATTCATCATCTCCAAGTGAGATTTTAGAGTTGCTACAGTTTGAGACTGTGCTTTAAAGAAAAGGTGAACACTTGTCATAAACAATACAAGTTTTGACCCTGCAAGGCATTGCAGGCCTTTTGTAATATGTGAAACTCTCCTCTTAGCCACCTTCATCCTTCAGAATTAATGACAGTAAAATAAATCTTTGGACAGGCTGGACTGATGGGCTGAGGCCAGTGGTCTGAGGTTAAACAAGGCCAAGTGCCAGGTCCTGCCCTTGGGTCGCAACAGTGCTACGGGATGGGGCAGAGTGGCTGGAAAATTGCCCTGGGGAAAAGGACCTGGGGAGCTGGTTAGAGCTGACAAGTGCCAAGCTGTGCCCAGGTGGCCAAGAAGGCCAAGGGCACCCGGCCTGTATCAGCAATGGTGTGGCAGCAGGGCCAGGGCAGGGACTGTCCCCTGTGCTGGGCACTGCTGAGGCCCCACCTCAAATCCTGTGTTCAGTTCTGGGTCCCTCACTGCAAGAACATTGAGGGGCTGGAGTGTGTCCAGAGAAAGGCAATGGAGCTGGAGAAGGTCTGGAGCACAAATCTAATGAGGAGCAGCCGAGGGAGCTGGGGATGTTCGATCTGGAGAAAAGGAGGCTCGGGGGGAACCTTATCCCTCTCTACAACTGCCTGACAGGAGGGTGGAGCCAGGTGGGGTTGGGCTCTACTCCCCGGTAACAAGTGACAGGACACAAGGAAATGGCCTTAGGCTGTACCAGGGGAAGTCTAGATTGTACAATAGGGAAAATTTCTTCCCTTAAAAGCATCAGAACAGACGGCCAATGGAATTGCTGAAATCACCATCTTGAGGGATTTAAAAGATGTGTAGATGTGGGACTGGGGGACATGGTTTAGTGGTTTACTTGGCAGTGCTGGGTTAATGGTTGGACTTGATCATCTTAAAGGTCTTTTCAATCTGAAATGATTCTGTTATTCTGATTTTAAAACTTTAAACTGAGTGCCTGGCTGTGTCTGTGGATGCAGTTTGGCTCTTTTGCCGTTGCTCTACAACCTATTCCCTCACCTGAAGGGTAAGGTGTGATACTGGAGCAGGGCATTGCCTAGAGCAGGGGCCCTCCCTCTGCCCAGCACTGCATGTTCCCAGGACCAGCCCTGCCATGGCCTGTGAAGTAACATCAACGCAGCCATTTCTCAGACCACACTGTGAATCAGCCCAGGGAACTCCTTTGGGTGAGAACAAGCCAGCAGAACACAATGTACACCCTGTGCCTGCCCGCCTGCAAAAGCAGAGAAGGCTGCATAAGGAAAGGGATGTGGAGAAACTGAGGAAGGCACAAAGCCAGAGAGAGCACTCCGACCCTCTGGTTATCATGTGCCTTGGTATGAATGAGGTTATAGCTCTTTCTCTTCTCTATGTAGGATGGGCAAGGGTGTGAGCTGGCAGCACACACCTCCTCAGCCCACCTCATGCCAACCAGCTGCACCAACAGACCCACTCATCCCTGTCCTGCCTGACCTTCCTCCCTGCCCAGCCGTGGGCGCTCCTCGTGAGCCAGTGGGACTCAGCAAAGGCTGCAGCTGGTTTTATGCCTCTTCAAGGACCAGCTCCCAGAAGGGTCTGGAAAAGGCCAGGGCTGGCTCAGTGGTTGCAGTGGAGAGATAGAGCACTCTGGTGCTAAAGGAGGGGAGATGGGGCAGTAGGGATGCCTTCGCTTGGCTCAGCTGGCAAGGAAAGCACTGCACCAGCACAAGGCAGCCCTCTTCAGAAGCTACTGCACCTGGAGGCTCCTGGTTTGCCCAGAGAGCAGGTATTGGTGGAGTTCCATCATTGCTGACTGAAGGCTTCTAGACTTGAGCAAGAGGAGTAGAATGGCCTGGATTGGAAGATCATCTTCTTCCAACCCCCTGAAGTGGACAGCAACACCTTCCACTCAACCAGATTGCTCAGAGCTCCATCCAGCCTGGCCTTGAACACTTCCAAGGATGGGGCATCCACAGCTTCTCTGGGCAACCTGTGCCAGGGCCTCATCACCCTCACAGTAAAGGATTTTTTCCTAATATCTAATCTAAACCTACCCTCTGTCAGTTTGTAGCCATTCCCCCTTGTCCTGTCACTCCAGACCTCTGTAAAAAGTCCTTCTCTAACTTTCCTGTGGGCTCTGGAAGATACTGGAAGGCCACAATCAGGTCACTTCAAATCCTTCTCTTTTCCAGGCTGAACAATCATTATTCTCTCAGCCTTTCCTCACAGGAGAGGTGCTCCATCCCTCTTGGACTTACTCCAACAGGTCCATGTATTTCTTGTCCTGAGGACCCCAGAGCTGGATGCAGTACTTCAGGTGGGGTCAAGCATCTTCCGTTTGAAGAAAAGCCATGAAAACCACAGGGACTCCAGTGTTCAGGACGTCTTTTCCATTGCACTGTCACCTGCAGTGTGCCTGATCTGTCTTGATAGATCTCAACACTCCTTTTCCCTGCAAATGACTCCTTCATCCTTTCCAAGTGTACCTTTGCAAAGTTTACAATGAGAAAATGACACAACGGATGAGTTGCTCTGCGCTGCTTTCATAAATGCCAGTGCTAGGCTGAGGGTTTATACTGGATTTTTGAAGCAAGGGACTGCAAATATTACCTTTCTTCCTCTTCTATCAATGCTTTAGCCCAAGGCTTCCAATTTCAGTGTATTTCTTAGCACAGGACACACCACAAGGTAAAAACTGGCTCCAAAGCTCAGCAGTTTGAAATGGAAGTGGCATACAGCCTTGATACAAAACAGCTGACGCATATCAAAGGGAAAATAAAGGAATAAGGAATATTTGCGACTATTTTCATGCAGCAGTTGAGGAGGGTGGTTATCATTGTCTACAGGGGCAACACAAGCAGATGTTCCTCTGCAAGGCAGTGAAAAAGCCACATTATTACAGGTGACCAGGCACCACACTTGTGTATTAATGAGTTGTCCAGCAAGACTGCTTTAAACCATGGGCAAGGGAAGTCGTTCCCAGTGGATCTCAGGCAATTTTGAATTTACCAGAGCAAGGTCTGTAGTGCACAAAACACCTTCTGTTTGTATTTTGGACTCTACATTTTTTCAGTAAGTCTGAAGGACCCTGCAGTCCCTTTCAGAGAACTTTTGGAAGGATTAATCCTCCCAAAAAGTAGAGAAGCAGAGACTAGTGGCACTAGTGGCACTGCAATGCAGGCAGCTGTACTTTTTTTCTGTAATTTTCACCCGTAATGGTGTTTAACTTTTGGAAGATGATACTCAAGAGAAAATGTGGCTTATCCAGCCTTTGAGATATTGAAAACCTGTCTGGACATGGTCCTGAACAACCTGCTCTGGCTGGTCCTGCTTCGGGCAGGGTTTGGACCAGGTGATCTTCCACAGTGCATTCCTGCCTCAGCTGATCCCTGAGAGTGAGTTACTGTGTGTGTCTGCCTGCCTGAGAGAGCAACAGTGGGTGCAAGAGCTGCTCAGAGGCCTGCAGTATGTCACTTATCTCCCAATTATCATTTAGTCCCTGCTTGCTGGGCAAACCTCAAGCCTGCCTTGGGAATGAGAGCTCTGCCAGAGCACCATGAATTCACCTTTCCCACAAGTGTAAGCAAAGGTATTAACATGATATGTGTTTCTGGACAGATCTGATCTTGTGTCTGAATATGATGCAAGAAGGAAATACCCTTAGTTTTCCCAGTTTTAGTTCAAAATTGTGAAAGGTGTCTTAAAACAAGAGAAAAGGCTCTGTAGACAATGCAGCACGTGGAGCTAGGTTTGCAAAATGAAGCGTTCTGGTTTGCAATGCTGTGGTTAAAGTTAGCAGCGCGGTGTGGTTTGTCCCTTGTGGTTAGTCATGATGAGACAGTCTTCACTCAGACCATCACATACAGTTTTTCTCTATGCTTTCCTCCTCCTCCTCCCCCTCATTCCCACCATAGATGGAGCTCACTGAACGAGCAACCAGAGATACTGTCCTTGAGCCTCGCTCAGTGTTTGACCAGTCTGTCTGCTCCTGCACCGAGAAACAACATGAACATGTGGGGACCCAACAAGCTGTGTTCATCCCGACCAGCTTCCAACCTTGTTTTGGGGTAATTCCCATCTGTGGTTCCCCCTCAGCCTGACTCCAGGGCTTACCACACTTGGCTGCTCATGGGAAGGGTTTTGCCAGCATGAGCCTCTCAGGGAAGCTGTATCCACTGGCTGGGTTCTCAGGGATCTGGAGCCATGGTGGCCTGGTGGCCTGCGAGTGCTTCAGGGATGGAAGCACAGTGACCTGACAGCAGGGCTGACGGCTTTATCAGAGCAGCAAGCAGCAGCTGTTGTTCCCAGCCCATCTCCAGCACCCTCAGGCCCTTGCAGCCTCCTCAGCTTTGCAGGGCAAGAGCTGGTCTCTGACTCACCATCTTTCAACATGAGCCAGGTTAGTTTTGGCTGTATTTAATGCCATGAATTATGGTGGTGGTTGTTTCTGTTGTGGGACAGCTATGAAAGGGATAGGAACAGACATCCCTCACCTGCCCCCTTGGTGGCCAGAAGGTGCCTTTGTCTCACCAGACCCAGCACTGAGACAGCAGCAGGTGGAGTTCATGGCTAGTTAAAGTCCACAGCAGAGCTGGCTTGGATTGAGGACTCAGCCTGGCATGGACAGCCCTGCCAGCCAGGCTTGGAGGCACAACCTCTAAAGTGACCATCACAGCACAAGGGATGTCTCAGAGGTGTGCAGGATGGTCAGCTTTGGACACAGACCCACAGGGGCAGGAGAAGGCATCCTTCCAGGGATGGCTCCATGACCTTATGTCAATGTGCAGAGGCACAGGAGCTCATCACAGCTGCAGCTACCAGCAGTGAAAAAGGAAGCAGACACCTTGTCTTGAGTCACTACACCAGCAGTGCCAAACTAGCAACTGAGTGATCGTGTTGTGATCAGAGAAGTCTGAAATCTGCATTGCTGGGCAATGCTATTTTCTCTGCTTATATCAGCTGTGTAAAATGTATATTTTTTTTTCTCAAGAGACAATACACAGCTACAAACAAGTTTTCAGAAAAGATTAGTCTTGCCTCAATCACAACTTTAAAAAGGCCTATGATCAGCAAATGAAACTGAAATGTTCACAAAGCCCTATAGAAAATGGCACTGTGCTGAAGAATTGATGCATTGAAGTAGACGGTTAATATAAATAATATAAATGATGACTAAGCCATGTGCTTTCAGCAGGGTGAAAAGCTGCATTTCACAGTTAGCTATGCAGTGTCTGGGATCTGCCTCTCTGATAACAACTTGAAAAATATCAAAGCTAAAATGGGAAGGCCTTGAGCTGACCTTCACCATGAAGTAACTTCCCCAGGATGACTTCCTTTGGCAGGGCCTGCTCAGGTCTTGTTGAAAATGACAGACTGTGGGGACAAACCTTTTAGCTCTGCTTGTGTGATAGGACAAGGAGTAATGGTTTTAAACTAAACCAGGCTTTAGTCAGATTAGATATCAGAAAGAAATCTTTTACAGTGAGGGTGATGAGGCACTGGAATAGGTTGCCCAGGAAGAGGGTGGGTGACCCATCCCTGGAAACATTCAAGATCAGGTTGGATGGGGTCCTGAGCAACCTGGGATAGTGAAGGTGTCACTGCCCATGGCAGGGGAGTGGAAGAAGATGAGCCTTAATGTCCCTTCCAAGCCAAACCATTCTGTGATTCCGTGACACTGAACCAGGTGTCGCACTGTCACTGCTGGATCTGTTTTAAAGCTCTTTGGCCAGATAGAACAATGAACATACTTGTGACTGAGATTTGAAGACATACAGGTGTTGTATCTACAAATAAATGCTAACTATTATTGTGTGTAAATTGTCTGCTTTTAAAATAATATTTTTGTCATGACTTTTCCTCTGTGGGGAACCCCAGCTGCTAAACAACATCCAGTACAAAACCAGAGCTAGCAAAGAGACTACACTGACTGTGATGTGGCACCAAACACTAAAATGTTGAATTTGAATGTTAGGCACTTAATTTTGATCAATCCAGTTAATTAACAGATTTGTTGTGAATAGGATGGCACAGAAATAAGGGAATGGATGAAAGCATCTGGCCACTAGTTTTATTTTTCTGTCACTGAAAGACACCATTGCATTACTGGGGGCAGTAAATGGTCTGTTTTTCCTGTTGGATCAACGTCTTTCTTTGACCCACACATCAAAACTGGAAGGCTTGTCTAAGTGCTGTGTTATTTTAACATGTACAAAAACAAGCACAAGCCAACGGCCTTGGCCATTTGTCACACTGAAAGAAAACAATGGCAATTGTTCATGAGCAACAGGCCGGGCTTGTCTCTGTGGCTGAGGCAAGGCCTTCTGGCAGCTCTGCTGTGGGTCACTGTCACCCGGTAGAAAAACACAGCCTCGGAACAGGCTGTTCTTCACCCCAGCCCCCTCCCTGCAAGCCCAAGGACAGGTGCTGGGTGCTGGGAGACAGCACAAGGACAAGGCCAGCTCAGCCCTGCTCCTCTGGGAGCAGAGGCTGGAGGGAAACAGTGCTGTGCCTGCTGGCAGAAACCCAGCTCTTGAGGGCCACATGGGGCTATCTCAAACTGCAGAATTACAGCTTCATTGGGGGAGGCCTGGAAAAGAAGCGGTTTCCTCCCACTCATCCCCCACAGCTCGGGGTGAAGTCTCAGTGGAGTCAGCTGCAGAGGGAGCTGATGCTGACAGAGACTCACTGGAAGCCTTGTGTGGATGCTGACTGCCTCCTCCAAGGGCAGGATCCTGTTAGTTACTGCCGTGAGAAATCTCATTATCTTTTTTTAAAAAGCTAAAAAAAGAGAAAGAAGGCCATGCCTTTTCCTTCCTGTTCCTTTGCCTCTCAGTATAAAGCACCAGCATCTTGCCTTCAAAAATTAACCTCCTTCCCTTCTCAAGAGTTGATTATGAAGAGAAAATACATTTTTGAGAACTGGTTAGTTTGGAAGAAACTGCTGTAAGGGAAACCTTCATAAGTACATACAGTAATAAAAAATAAGTGCTCATTTGCTGCTGGGAAAAACATTTACAAGATTTCAGGCTAATGAAGATGAGTTTGACCTGCCTGCTGGTAGTGGTGTAGGTGAGTGCATCTTTCCCATGACTGTATTAAGCACTTTTTAAAGGCCTTGCCTTGCCTTCCTTTCCTTACCCTTCAGGTACTGGAAGGCCTCAGTTAGGTCACCCCAAAGCCTGCTCATTTCCAGGCTGATCAATTCCAATTCTCCCAGCCTTTCCTCATAGCAGAGCTGCTCCATCCCTCTGATCACCTTGGTGGCCTCCTCTGGCCTGGCTCCCACAGGTCCCTGTCCCTCCTGTGCTGGGACCCCAGAGCTGGATGCAGCACTGCAGGTGGGGTCTCAGCAGAGCGGGGCAGAGGGGCAGAATCCCCTCCCTGCCCTGCTGCCCACGGGGCTTTGGGTGCAGTTTTGGAGGGTGCTGTTGCTTGCTAAACCCTTTGAAGCCTGTACTGTGCTAAGGGAGGGGAAACACTGCATGTTTTATTTGCAGATTGACACTATTATCCTTTCACTTATCTCCACGCTGAAGGGCCAATAACCCTTAAATACAGTAACCTGTACAAAGGCCTTGTTCAAGATTAACTACACAAAGAACTTAAAGCGATGGCACTTCAAACAAATCTCTAGGCAGAAGGAAGCACAAATGATTTTCAAAAGTGCATCCTGCATAAACATCTATTCAGGATCTCCTTTTAAAGCCATCTGTGGAGAGAAGTCCATAATTGTTTATTTCAATTCACAGCTCTAAACAGAATAATTTACCTTCTATGATCTTTTTACTTTGAAGGCTGGCTGCCTTGGATTTTGAATTCTAATTACTTTACCTACTGGAAGCTACAAAACCGCTGCTGCTCCTGCCCCAATCCCCTTAAACTGACTTCCCATAGTATTTTTTTTTTTTTTAGCAGATTAGCAAAAATCATTGAAAAGGTGAAAACCCTGAAACTATTTTTTGATAATTTCATCTTGCTTTAGGCGGATTAAAAAAGTCCTATCATTTAAAGCTGGTATTCGGCTTCACAGAGTACTTACTTTTTCTGCTTTATCAGGAAGAAAAAAAAAGTTTAAAGAGGAATTACTGGAAGTGTTCTACTCAGGACCCTGGACCAAAATGGTGTTATTAAATAAGAAAAGAAGTTAGGCTACCCTTGGCTAGTAAACTCTGTCTTTAGCAATGTTTCTTCACTTATGTGATATAGTAATCCATGCTACCACGACAGTAACATACACTCTTATATATGCATATGTTATATACAGAGATATTTTTTATCCTTAACAGAAGTCAGTGAAGGCTGCTATGTGCTTGAGTGACCACAGAACCAACACATTGTCTCGAAAGTATTCAGAATACACAGAAAAGCACAATAAATTTTCAAGTAAGAGGCAGGAAAAATTTTTACCCAAGTCCTTATTACAGGTAGATGTGACTGTATCTCACTAATTTTGTGAGTATGGCCACACAGAAGCCCCATGTGACTTAGACTGCAAAGGCCACCTCTGCCCCATAACCTATTTCTGCTTCATCTCAGCATTGCACATTTTTGAAATAAGCATGAAGATGATGATGAAGATCCTGAAGTTGTTGCAATAGAGGTTCACATACAAGCTGCTCCAGGACCAGTCTCTGTAGGCCTTTTGTTACTGCAGAGGGTTTTGCTCAGAGGCATCTTGAGGTGGAGTCAATATAACACCTCAGTAAATAAGGTACTTGCATTCATTTCTTTGTTGTCGTGAGTAAAACTAAATGCTACTATGAGGGTTTTTTTAATGCTAGCCTAATGCCAAGACTACACTTTAAAGAATGAAAAAGGCACTGTTTGATTCCTGAGTTACTGAGGTAGCTGGAGAGAACAGGACAGAACAGCATAAGCTTTCCCTTGTTAGCCATTAGGTGATTGTTAATAATCATGCACATTTTTCATCAGTGCTAAGTAGTATCTTCCTCAAAATAATGTATTTTAACATTTTCTTAGTATGTAGGTAGGCACTTTTTCAGCCAGCTCTGGGGTTGACACCCAATTTCTTCCTGTTTTTCTACCTTTTCATGTCCATGCTTTACTCTTGAATCCTTGAGCTACCAATAAATTCCTCTGTCAACAACCCTACTTCTGCCTGCAATTTTGCCTCTCTTAGTCACGGCACTGTCTCACGAGGCAGTGCCTTTTCTGACACCTGAGCTGGGGTTAAACATCTGCGCCTGGGACCGAGGAAGGTGAGGGGCTGAGTGAGGCAGGAACTGGGGGGTTACCAAGGGTGTTGGAGGGGAAGAGAGTAAATTTTCAGGTGTTACCAGTGCTGAGACGTGAACCATGATTTCACTGTTGTTGTTCATGCCAACAGAAGAACAATGGCATTTGTCAGGCTTTTCATGGTGACTCGAGACTGCAGACTACAGCAAACAGAGCAAGATGCTCCTGCAGGCAAGGACTGGGAGGTGTCTGAAGTGGCTACCTCAAGAAAGGCCTGTGGAAAAGAATTAACTGCATAACTACAACCAGCAAATTAATTTGTTCTCAGTAATTGAGAAAAACAGTCCTTTAAATAAACATTTAAGCAGATGGTAGATAAACAAGTGATTGCAAGACATTCCTGCAGGTTTAAGGAGTTTATGGCAATGGGAACCCTATTGGATACAAATTAAATGGAGGTGAAAAACCCAGTAAAGTTCTGTTGTTCATTTCACCACAGGATCCGCCATTGACTTGTGATATTATTACACTGCCAAACAATAGTAACTTAGTAGCATCTTTGTTTTTTCCACTCTACTGCAGAATTTAATCTACTTTGAGAGCTATGGCCACTGGCATTCCTACTTCCCTTTATCCCAACACACTATCTTAACATACCATTCTTATGAAATAATTTTTTAGAACTTGAAGCCAAGCGATGCTAACACATTTAATATTGCAAAACAAAAGTGAACAGAGGGCTGTTTCACACAACACAATAAAAAAGGACCTTTTAAAAAACAGACTTCCTTGCAGACTTTTTGAATTTAAACCTTGACTTTCTTTAGCCAGAAGCATCATGATTTCGAGATGTTTTAGAACCACAGCTATTGTGTGGAAGTTCCCTTAACATAAAACCCAAACAACTTTAATAGCCTCAATGCTATTTCTACAGATACAGCTTCCTTAGTGTAGTTGCAGTTACACATCATCCATTTTATATCCAGAAAAACCAGAAACAGCATTTTATTCTTTCTTAGAACCAAAAATCCTGGCAAAAAAATAAAATAAGCAATCTGCTAATCTGAAAAAAAGAAAGTAGCAGATTGCTTTATTATTTTTCGCTCAAAATTAACTCCAGTATTTAAATACGTATATCTAGATCTTGTAGCTGCAAAACAAATGAAAATGCCCCTGCAATCTATTACATGTCTGCCACATGGAATTGGCATTTCCCATTTTGACAGAATCAGTTGCATTACCTAGACAGTGTTATCACAGAATCCTAGAAAGGTTTGGGTTGGAAGGCACCTTAAAGCTCACCTTGTTCCAACCCCCTGCCATGGGCAGGGACACCTTCCTCTAGACCAGGTTGCTCAGAGCCCCATCCAACCTGGCCTTGAACGCTTCCAGGGATGGGGCAGCCGCAACTTCTCTGGTCAACCTGTTCCAGTGCCTCTCCACCTTCATAGTAAAGAATTTTTTCCTAAAACCTGATCTAAACCTACTCTCTTATGTAGCAGAAATGTTTATAATAAAAAAAACGAAAACTCCAGACCAACCAAACAAAAAAAATCAATTTTGTTCTGAGGGTTTGATTAATTAAAAAGCAGCAATAAGTCCCAAGTTCCCTCCCCACTTTCTGGACATGGCATCCTGGCATGGAAACCAGCACAGGCATTATCCATGTTGCGAGCAGAATACACCTGCCCAACATGAGTTCCCAAACTGGGAACCAGGGAGGGCAACGTTTTTCTAATGCAGTTACCAAGTTGCTCCTAAAAACCAAGATTCTGCATGAAAATAATAGATTAAGATCTTAAATGGATCTAATTGTGGTGTGCTCTATCACACAGATCTCATTTCGATCAAGATGCCTCCTTGTGAATTTAATTATTACCTAACCCAGCTCCAGATGCAGCTGTGGTTTCACTGCTGGGGTCTCCAGGCACTGCAATACAAATAAGGTCACAAAAGGTTTCAAAATTCAGTTTCAGTGAATATTTGATTTGTAATATATTCCTTTGTTAAAAGAATTAAGTTTCTACCCTTTACCACTAGCAATTGCAAAGAAACCCAAAACAAACAACCCCCAAACTGTAGCAATTCTACCTGTTTTCAGAGAGTATTAATTAATATCCTTCTGTTAAGTGCCAGTTTCTGGCCAGTTCTTGCTATCATTTTAAGAAGCAATAGCTTGTAATGCAAATGAAAACTAGTAAACTTTAACTGTTAGACTCAGATTGGATTTTACTTGAATCTTAGAATCATAGTCACATAATGGCCTGGGTTGGAAGGGACCCTAAAGATCATCTCGTTCCAACCCCCTGCCATGGGCAGGGACACCTCCCACTAGACCAGGTTGCTCAGAGCCCCATCCAACCTGGCCTTGAACACTTCCAGGGATGGGGGATCCACAGCTTCTCTGGGAAATCTGTTCCAGTGCCTCACCACCCTCACAGGAAAGAATTTCTTCTTCATATCTGATCTAAACCTGCCCTCTGTCAGTTTGAAGCCATTCTCCCTTGTCCTGTCACTCCAGGCCCTTGTAAATAGTCTCCCTCCACCTTTCCTGTGGGCTCCCTTCAGGTACTGGAAGGCCACAATTAGGTGACCCCAGAGACTTCTCTTTTCCAGGCTGAACAATCCCAGTTCTCCCAGCCTTTCCTCATAGGAGAGGTGGTCCATCCCTCTGATCATCTTGTTGCTGTCCTCTCTCCAACAGGTCGATTTGATAGGTGTTCATAGCCTCAAACACCACTTTCCCAAATCCAAGCCTTCTCCCCTTGGCCTCTTTAAAAACTGTTCACTACTTACTCTCAAAATATATCCATCTCTGAACTGAATAATGAATACTGAGGATTCAACATTTCATATACAGAAGCAACTCAAATTTAATGCAAGATCTAGATAAACAGCTGACATTTAACTCAATATTTACAGCACACAGATTTTCCAGTGAAAGTTAGGAAAGCAATGAGGAAGGAAATCCTCCACGTATGTGATGGTTTGCACATTTTCTTATAGCCATGTCTGTCCTCTTGAACTCCTCTGAGCTACAGAGACATGCTGCAGCAAATGCAGTTCAGAGCTGACAGACACTGGGGTACATGTTGACCCCCTCTGGAACTAGAGCCTGAGGAAAAAAAGGTATATAGTTAATTTTTCAGCATGTATGCCAGGCATATGCTTAGCTTTTCCCCAAGTCACAATCGTACTGAGGCAAAGCATGAAAAAAATTGCTTCTCCATGGCTTATGTGTCCCCAAAGTCAACATTGCTAATTATAATTCCTCTTAAAAACAAAAGAACTCCCCCTCAACCTTGCCTGGATCAATAATCTATCTAATGTAACAAAAATAAAATGCTTCAAATCATAGTAAGGACTTAAAAGTGTAGATATTCTGCATTCAATTCCCATAAAAGCAAACAGTAGAAGTTTTAAGCATAACTTAATTCTCACTATCCTGCTGAACTGAAGTTGACCCTCATCAGTCTGATCAGACACCCGGGGAATGCTAAATCCAGCCTCCCTCAGACTGCACGGTGGCCACTTCCCCAGGTAGGAGTAACAGAATCCCACAATGGGTTGGGTGGGAAGGGACCACAGTGGGTCATCTGGTCCCACCTTCCTGCTCAAGCAGGGTCATCCCAGAACACGTGGCACAGGATTGTGTCTAGAAACTTCTGGAATATCTCCAGTGAGGAAAACTCCATGTCCTCTCTGGGTGATCGGTTCCAGTGCTCGGTCACCGCACAGGAAAGAAGTTCTTCCTCAGGTTCAGGTGGAACTTTCTGGGCATCAGTTTCTGCCCACAGCCTCTTGCCCCATTGCTGGGCACCACTGAGCAGAGCCTGCTCCATGCTCTGACCCCTCCCTGCAGACACTGCCAGACACGGATGGGGTCCCCTCAAAGCTGAAGAGGCCCAGCTCCCTCAGACTTTCCTTGTAAGAGAAATGCTCCAGCCCTTCATCCTCTTTGTCACCCTCTGCTGGAGCTGCTCCAGGAGCTCCATGTCTCTCTTGTCCTGAGGAGCCCAGAACTGGACACAGGACTCCAGATTTGCCTCACCAGGGCTGAGCAGAAGGGCAGGATCACTCCCTGACCTGCTGGCAATGCTCTTCCTAATGCACCCCAGGATCCCATGGGCCTCCTTGGCCACAAGTCCAATGCTGGCTGAGAGAGAGCTCTCCACCAGGAGCCTCAGGTCCTTATCAATGATACTTCTCTCACCTGACCCTTACCTTGGTACTGAATCAACAAGGTTTACAAACAGACTTGCATGTGGAGATTAATCCATCTTCTGGCTACTAGAATTAGGGATTTTCTAGTGCCCACTTACTCATAGGCCCACTTGCATACACAAGCAATGATGCTACTGACTTTTCCCCTCCTGAACCACAAAATACTCACACTAAAACTCAAGTCCCTACCTCATGCATTTGTGGAGGTGCTTGGAACAGCTGGAGGATATGGAAGAAAACAATTAAAAATACAAATAAAACCAACCTGTCCTATGTCACCCAGTTATCATCATACAAAGGCCAATCAATAAACCAACTCTGAACTTTGGCTTATTTCTTACCTCGAATTTAAAATCAAACCTAAACCTTTCTTCATGCTAGTCATGCCTTCAGCTTGGCTATATAAGTTACTCCATTTTCACTTAAAGAGATGAAAGCACAGACTTTTACCATTTTTGTGTGTGCGTCTGTATCTTCCACTCATCCCATCCTCCCCCTGATTTTTTCAGGGCAACTCAGCAACTTTCAGCTACTCAAATGCAGCCCTGCAGTATTTTTGGCAAAGACTAAGATTTCTTGTCATGGTAGACTGATGTAAGCTGAAAAAATGCAAAGGCTGTTCCGATTTATAATGTATTATTACTACCTGCATTTCAGAATTAAAACACTTTATCAGTTTGATTCAACTTTATAAAGAAATCATAACAAGCCAGTGTAGTATTACAAATTTATTGAGTTTCGTCAAAGTAATTTTTGAGCATTGAAAATTTCACACATATAAAACAACTTCAACTTCTATGCATTAAAACCAAAGTATGGGTTCTTTTTTTAATTTAAAGCAAGTGATGTGCTTTTTTTAAACATCTCATGAACCAAATCCTTAAGTTATAAAGCTGATAAAAATAAGTGATACACCACTAGAGTTTTTTCTTCAACATGTGAAATTCATCTCTTTGGGAAACAACACTTTTTAAAATTGTATCATGAAAGATACAGACCTGAAAAAGGATAAACAATCATACACAAGGCATAAACATTACACAGAGTAATTCAGACATTTTATAAAGAGATCTGGAAAAGTACCTAAAATAGTGATATTTATTTAGTATAAAATTTCAATAATAAAATATTGCTCATAATAAATAAGAAAACACGAGTTTCATTAATACTGTTCTCCCCTTAAAGCTCTCTTGGATGTAACAGGATCAGACCTGATCAAAAGTCAAATTTTTATTTTGTCCTCTGTATGAAGGAGGCAGGTTTACAGGCTTCAGGTCATTCTTTGCTAGAAACAATTTTATTATAAACAAAACACAGAATTCATTTCAAGTCTCATGCGTAGTTATGGGAAAAAAAAATAATCCCCAAATGTGAATAAACCTTATTACAGTAGATTTTAATACCCTAAATATTTGCCCTTTTTGTTAAACCCAAAGTGGAGTAAGACTTCCCGCAGATTATGAATACAAAGAGAAAGCTGCCCGAGTTTTCTCAAAAGCTTCTAAATATGGGTGCAGCTGTACTTAATGGTTATCAATGCTGTTAGGGTCAGTTTTCTCTAGGGGGGATGGAAATTGTCTCCCTTTATATGGGGACGTTGGATTTCATCCCCGCTCTTCCCATCTGCAGACAGGGCAGCTTGGAGCAGTTCTTCAGCAGCTGCTCGATGGCGATGTGGCGGACGTTGAGCTCGGAGGCCAGGGAGTCCTTCTCCTGGACTTGCTGTGTCAGCTCCTCAAACACATCTGCAACAACAGCAGCGGGTCAATGCACTTGGGCCCTGTACTCACACAGGCTTAGGGGGCAGTGACAAACAACGCTAGGCAAGAGGCACTGGCATTTCAGTGGCATCATGCACAGGAACTCTGCTTTTCCTGGTTCCAGCACAGCTTTGTATGCATTGCAAACTGAACAGGATCACTCAGCTTCTAGTTATGGACAACCCGAGCCAAGGTGGATCAGTTTAGAACCCAAAACAAAGCTGACTCTGGCCTGTATCAGCAATGGTGTGGCAGCAGGACCAGGGCCGAGATCATCCCTGTGCTGGGCACTGCTGAGGCCACACATCAAATCCTGTTTGTTCAGTTTTGGGTCCCTCACTGCAAGGCCATGGAAGTGCTGGAGCGTGGCCAGAGAAGGGCTGTGGAGCTGGGGAAGGGTGTGGAGCACAAGCCTGATAAGGAGCAGCTGAGGGGGCTCAGCCTGGAGAAAAGGAGGCTCAGCAGGGACCTTATTCTCTACAACTCCCTGACAGGAGGGTGTAGCCAGGTGGGGTCGGGCTCTTCTCTCAGGTAACAAGCGACAGGACGAGAGGAAATGGCCTTAGGTGGCACCAGGTGAAGTTAGATTGGATATTAGGAAACATTTCTTGATGGAAAGGGTTGTCATGCACTGAAACAGGCTCCCCAGGGAAGTGGTGGAGTCACCATCCGTGGAGGGATTTAACAGACATGGAGATGAGGCATTTAGGAACCACTTGGTTTTGTGGGGGACTTAGCAGTGCTGGACTTGATGATCTTAAGGGTAATTTTCAACCTTAAGAATTCTATGCTTCTAGTCAAATTCTTATAGAAAATACTGTGCCAGTTTACAGCACCAAAGTAGATTACATAATGAGAGCACCTATATCATATATTTCCATGTAAAACAAGAGACTTTAGTAAAAACTTAACTGACAGAAAGGCAATCAAAATTTGATTTTTTAAAACCAGACCTTTTGTTATTACAAAGCACCATGAACCCAAAACAAAGAGTATTGAAAAATTCTCACCCTGGATTTGCTTGAGCAGTTTTTCATTAAGTTGCTTTAACTCTCCTACAGTCATTGTAGTCACTGAAACAATAAAATCTGTTATTACTACTACCAAAATCACATAAGCATCCCTAAGCAGACGATTTTCTCAAGATTTCTCCTATTTGCATCCTAATAATCAACAGATGCATGGCAGTAAGCCACAGACAACAGTATTTATCAGTCATTTGAGGAAAGTTTGAAAATTCTCTTCTTAATGTTGACACAGACAAGGATTTACTCTGCTGGAAAGCCTTCTTTTCAATGTCAAAAAGGTGGAAAATCAAGCCCCCAAAACAGTGGCATCCTGAATCAGAATGGCTTGGCACATTTAAATACTACACCCTCCTCTGACTGCAAAATGTGATTTCCCCAGTGTAACCCCTGCAAGAACATCTGTCTAATTGTGGGCATGGGAACAATTCTGAGGCAAGTCCTGCTATGTTTCCCAGCCTCCAAGAAGCAGCTTCCTGACAGAATTTTTAGCATGTGGCTCCCTGTTTTGGTTATCAAGGTTTGTGCTTTATGCGTGCAGGAATAACTTACACAGTTTCCACTGAGTATCTCAGTGACAAATGATGAAGGACAATCCTGGTTTGATATGAAGACCAGCATATAAAAATAGATTTCCTTCTGTGCTCCTGGTGAGAACTCAAGGATCCTCTGTATCATTCAAAAGCCCTTCTGTATCTCAGGTTGTGTGCACTGATCATCATCACAGAAAATACACGTTAAGCCCCAAAGGAGGGAACTGTGAAAGTATTCTTCACTGCCCTTGATCAACAGCAGGGAAGCACTGCCCTGCTTCCTAGGATTCCCTCCGCCCTGCAGTGGACACGCATGGTGCCATGCCTGCTGCTGAGATGCCCTTGTCACCACGGTGAAAAGTGACAATCTGAACACCACACGGGGTACAGGGCAGTGGCACAAGCTTCAAGACCTTGCAATTTCAAAATACTGTTTTTAAACTTTAGCTAAGCTGTTTCTGCTGCAGCTTAGCAAAGCTCTCACTTCATACTTGAGAAAAAAATGATGCAGCAGCTTTTTTTCAGAGATTCTCTGTGCAGAAGGTTTCTACACGGCAAATTTAAAGTCCAGAGTTCTGAAAAAGATGGGTTTTACCTACCCACTGGATTATTTGATTATCCTAATCCTTTCCTTTCAAACTTTCTCACAGCTAGCAGATGTGGGATGTTAAATTGCTGACAGTACTGCCAAACCAAAGAAGCTGGCAATAGCTAAGACTTGGTACTCAAGACATAATCCCAGTTAAGAGTGAAATAGATTCACCTTTCTCCTCCATCAGCCAGGTAAAATGGTGCTCCTTCCTACCTTCAGCTACCAACACACCTGAAAAGTCCCTTCTCACATCTTAATACCCTTTAAGCACCATGAAAACCCTGACCAAATTTAATATTGTAATTAACAGCTAAAAAATGTCAAGATTTTTTCCCTCTTTTATATCCAGTGGTAGGATGTTACTTCCCCTTTCTTCAGCATTTTCATTAACATTTTGACATCTAGCAGACAGGCTGGCTCACACATTTCATGTGTGTGTTTTGGGACAGGACCGTTTCATGTCACATTACTGTGATGCAGAAGGGAAAGGGAGAAGGAATCGAGCACTGAATTTAAATGGTAAAATATTATTCTATCCACAGCTGAGGTAAATTCTAAAGAAATACTGGCCAAGCTATTTACAGGTCCATTAATACTTTTTTTGGTAGACAGGTATGTTGTTAAGAGTGAAAGTATTGCAGTAAGAAGGTACCTAATTCTGGCAGTCTAAGTTTTCATCTAAAATACAAACTTTATATAATAATCACAGAGCCTCCAAATGAATGTCTTTTAAAGGTATATACTGCAAAATACAAGAAAAAATGCCTCAAAGCTGCATTATGTAGTCAAAACAGAAGAAAAAACCTGTTACTGTGCTCCATGCAGCTTTATGTTCCCATCCTGAAATCAAAGACTGGAGATAAATTCCAACTCCCTAACTTCAGTCAGACCACCCCATAAACCAGGTCAAACTTTTGTAAATCTGCTGTTAACTGCTGTCCTGACTTATGTAATCCCAATTTATGACTCCAGCAGACAGGTGGTCAAACAGCCCAGTGTATCTGTTTTGATTTATGGCTTTAAGGCTACTAATTCCCTACAAATGCAACATGACACATCATGCAGCAGTTAAGTAAAATCCTTTCATAGAGAATGAGAAATGACTCAGCTTTGCAAGGCCAGAGTTGTCAGTTTGCTAAAAAAAAACTGGGAGCATAAAAAAGCCAATTCCAACTTTCTACAGTACCTCTTTCTCTGACTTTTCTGACATTCTGAATTCCATTATTACCTTGGTTTTCATCATCTGTTTTTCCCTGGAATAATTTACCAGTGTTTTTGTTTTCTTTCTTGGGTCTTTTGAAATTCAGAAACCCTCTCCAATTACTTTCCTCATCTACAAAAGTAAGAGTGGACATACACCAGTTCATGTCGGGACCAGTTCATGCTCAGGACCAAGTTCTGCCTAAAAGCAGGATGGTAACAGCATGTTCCTCTAGGAACCTATTCCTAATACATTTCATGCAGCCTGATTCCAGAGACACTAGACTATCCTAGATTCTTCTAAAGATTTCTAAAGATTCTAGTGATCTTAAACAACAGGAAAACTAATTTTCTGTTATTTTCACTGTCACCACAGTCACGAAAAGATGGCTCAGGTCTTCTGCTACAGCCTCTAAGAGGACATGGTGGCATAAGGGCCCTCCCATTTTCTTATGCTCAATAAACATAAGGAAAAAACAAATCAGTAAAATGTACAAGGAAAGTCTGCTACTATTAAGATTTTTTCACAACTTTGCTCTGCTACATGATATCTAATTTCCCCTATTGCTGAGGGTAGCTCTCTGTAAAATGTAACTCAGGGCAATTGCAGCATCTGAGTAACCTCCACCTCCGCAAGCAGGGCTGTACAACTTTCATGAATGAGACACTGAAACTACTTTTTTTTTTTTTGCATAAATTAGGCATGTCCTGTATCACATTGGGCTACAGCTAAGAGTAAAATTCAAAAAAACCCCACCAGCCAAACCACCCTATTTGCTCAGCCAGGTAGCTCTTTTTTCCCCACAGATTTTACACACTGGACTTCAGGATGAGCATTAATGCCCTGCGGGGACATGAAGCGGTCAATAGGTATTTGAAAGAACGCCCTTGCTTGCTAGGCTGTGTGTGAAGAGATGAATACTCACGTTCCTCCCTGCTGTGTTGAGGATGTCTCCTACGAACGCTGGCAAGTGAATCAGCTTCAGCTTTTTCAGATTTCTGGACCTGGTTGCGGTTGGACCACAAAACGCTGCTGCAGCAGAAGGTAGCACCGAGTCTGAAATCAGGGGATTCTCTTGGTTCCAGCAGAGTCTGTGAGCAGCTTGAGATGCTTCCAGATTTCCCATCTATCCATTTTGCAGAGTATCTAGGTACTGGGGAGTCAAACTGTGGGAGTAATTTTCTATCAGTCTGATGTCTGAAGCTAAAAAGCTGGTGTTGGGATGGTTTTGAGCTTTCAGAATCAGAGTCTAAATCCTTGTTCTGTGCGTATTGTATGATCCAGTTAATCTTTTTGCTCAAGATATTTTTTACTTCTGCATATGGACTTTTAGAGAGCTTTGATCGTGGACAGTCCTGATTTGCTATTAAGTGGAATTTTTCAAAGCAGTCTCTGTGCCCCCTTAAAGATCTTGTATGTAGAAGATCTGACTTTGGTACTCCTGTAAAGACACAACAGAAAGAGGTTCACTTACTGCTAATTTTTTAGAATCTTCACTCACAAGCAACCAAGAAAACAAAAACTTTAGTGATGCTTTCCTACTAACAGTCTTATCACTGAAGCAAACGAGGGTACCTCACAGTCCAAAATTTGTGAAGTTTCCCTCAGGCTTGAGTCCTTGACGTGCAAAGTGTTTTGCACACCATAATCTCTAGTGCAGGACTTCAGCATGTGCCTCTTGGATGGTGACAGATGAAGCAAACTGACAACTCCACACACATTGCATCACCCCTACACACAAGTGTATAAGCTGCAGAAGTAAAATAAATCCAAATGTGTATCAGCAAGTTCTATAGAACGAAGAGCATTTTGACAGCACTCATACAAGCTCCCATTTTCTATGCATAATGTTATGAGCCATCTGCTCAAATACTGCAGGGTGCAGGCTTGTCTCATTCAAGTGGTCAAACATAACTCAGATTTCAGTCATAGTTTGTTATTTTGCTCTAAAAGAAGCTTGCACCTTAGCTAGGGAAGCAAGCTCTAATACTGTCGATGCTTGCCAACATTAAACTGTCCCGAAACTCATTTGAGGTGTGCTGGTTTTGGCTGGGATGGAGTTAATTTTTATCACAGTCTAATAGGAGGCTGTGTGTTGGATTTGTGCTGCAGTGTTTTCATTACCACTGAGCAAGGCTCACGCACAGTCAAGGCCCTTTCTGCCTCTCTCACCACCCTGACAGCGAGTGGGCAGGGGGCACGCAAGGAGCTGGGAAAGGACACGGCTGGAACAGCTGATCCCAACTGACCCAAGGGATATTCCACACCATATGGCATCATGCTCAGTGTATAATGCTGGGGGGAAAGACGGTGGAAGGGAGGAATGTTTGGAGTGATGGCGTTTGTCATCCCAAGTCATAGTTATGCGTGACAGAGCCCTGCTCTCCTGGGGATGGCTGAACACCTGCCCAATCACAGGAAGCAGTGAATGAATTCCTTATTTTGCTTTGCTTGTATGGGCAGCTTTTGCTCTCCCTCTGAAACTGTCTTTGTCTCAACCCACGAGCTGAGATTCTCTCCCCATCCCACTGGGGTTAAACCATGACATCACACAAGATGGATGTTTATTCTCCTCTTTGCTCATCCTCCCTCAAAGACTGTTCAAATAGCTACAGCAGGTAACTTAAACCTCTAAGTAACTGCTAGTGATTGACAGGTTAAAAAGGAACACAATCTGTGAAGATCTACAGTTGGTGAGTGAACACAGATGGTATGAGAAATGACTATTCCAGAAAGTTAATAGTGCCCCAGTACAAAATTACTTTCTGCAACTTCAGTGGATATTTATTTTTCTTCAGATTCACCTACACAGCAGATTCAGAATCCAAGTCCACAGTAATGACTACTTCGTCATTTATCTCAACACCCAATATACTACTTGGGAGGTTCCCAATTCAATGAAAAACTGTCCTATCAAACAAGTTTGTCACTGCAAATAACAGTAATATACCTGTGACCCACTGACTGACAGGGCTCAACGCCAAAGTACTTAAACCAACAAACAATGTAACTGGATCTCTGCCTCTAGGCAACACGAACCAAGCTGCAGCCATCTTACTTTTTAGCTATTAAAGTTACTAAAGTAAAAGAAAAAACATGAAATGCAACAGGTAACAAAATCTGGTAGTAGAAACATTACGAGATGATTAGCAGAAAGCCACATGTTACAACAAGTCTCAGTTCTGTCTAATTTACCTCTTATATTCCTGCGCTAAAGGCTAATCTCCCACACGAAACGATTACCAAATGATACAGTGGTTTTTTTTAAGTTACTGAATGCCACAAAATCACACACTACTCTCAGAACTAATCTGAAAAGGTGAAATTCCAAACATAAAACTGGTGAAAACAAATTCAAGCACTTCATTTTGATTATCTCACTTGCTGGTAACTTCTGTTTGAAGTTGGGGACTTCAAACACCAAGAGTAGCCATTATAAATTGTTGATTTTCCACTCTTTGGCCAGCACTGAAACTTAAGTCCATTATCTTCTGGTTCAGTTTCTGAGAGTGCAAACAATTTATGGGGTAAAATGTCTAAAAAAGGGGAAAATAAAAGAAAACAGCAGTGTAATTTATTTTGTTCTTAGCAGCAGGGGAAAAAAGGTAAAGTCATGAAAACAAATGCTCCTTCTGTTCATGAGATAACTATTAGAAGAAACAAAACTCACATGCTAACAGAAGCACCTTTTAAGAAGGAAGTTCTGGAGAAAAGTACTCTCTGTGCCCCCCTTTTAGTGGGCAGAGTCAAGATTCTCACTCCACTCCTCAAAATACTTTTGAACTTCTTTCAGCAAAGAGATAATCACTAAATTTCCTTGAGCTCTGCATGATCTGCTGCCTACTTGGAATGCTATTTTCCCTCTCTATCTTTACAGAGACTTAAGAAACCCCAACAAACATTTCTAGTGAAAACAAGGAAAGACAAGTCATTTGTTTTCATGACTTATCAGCACTATTTAAATAGAGCAAGCCTGCTCAACTCAAGTAGCATAATGGAAACCTTAAATCTTTAAGCCATCAAGGGAAAGCAAACACTGTCAACTGAAATTATAAGGCAAATATGTTCACAACACTACAAACCCTAGAAAACCAGAGTGATTTGTTCAATATTATTTGCTTTACTCAAGTGATTCTTCAACATTCTACTTTGCTGCTGCTCGTAGTGCTTTCTTTCACTTACAGAAAACAATCAGTGGGCTGAAAAACGAGTTGTGCACAGTTTTCCATAATACTCAGGAACTCACCTAACAAACACACCTGCACAACAAATGACAGAATACTGACAGTATCACTTAAAGAAATTCCTTTGAGGCTGCTTCATTATTTCAAGGAGAATAAATGTTACTTGTCCAGTAGGAGAGGAGCATGAGACCACACAAAACAGCCAACACACAAACTGTTACACAAAAAAAGAACAAGTGCAGCATGACTTTATGAAGCCCCAAATGAATTATGTCCAAGTCTTAAGTTCAAGGTTATTCAAGTCTTTCCTTCTGATGAATTTATCTTTTAAGAGTTCTGAACATTGCTAACTTCCCCATTCTAGAGGCATGCTGCTCAAAGAAATCTGTTTTATCTGAACTCAGTAATAGAGTGTCTGAAATGAGCAATTATTACAGAAGAAAAAAACCACATCACTTCAAGAGTTTAAGCTTTGCTATTTATCTGCCACGTATCAGCCACAATGTCCCTATTTCTGAGCACAGGGCGGGTTATTGCGAAACACTTCCAGTATACAAGATCAGAATTTACATCCTAGCCCTTCTCTTACTCCGCTGAAAAAAACCAAAAGGGGCCCTGTCTAAAGAATCTTGAATAAAGTAAGGAACTGAAAATGTGCAAAACCAAACCACTTTTGTACAGAACTGCTAACAGACCTGCTTCAGCTTCCACGTAATTTCCTTGGATTTTTACTGTAACAAACACACACAAAACTAAAACAACCATCAATCTCTCTTTGGTCCTAAGGTGACAATTAGTACCTTGCTACACAGAGAACATCAGCCATAACCTTCTGGAAGAGCTGAGCAGGGGCAGCAGCTGCTGTGCCAGCACAAACTAGCAATCATGCACCAGAACTACAGCAAGTAAGGGTACGGTTCTTTGGAACAAATCCTTCTGTTGTGGGAATAACCATCAGCTTTATGAAGCAGAAAAGATGTCCATTTCTTGTTGGGAAGACTTCATACTCCACTCAGATTACTTCAAATTTTTCCCTTCATCACAATTGCAGAAAAAGCTACAATCTGGTGAGCTGGCATGGACCAAGTGATATATAAAGATGATGCAGTTTTAGAACATGTTACTTTATTCAACAATATACACAAAGAGATGAATAAAGCATGGCAAGATTTCTGTACAAAAGAAGAAGCAATACTGTAATTTTGATTAACAGCTATTGTGAGTTTCGGGGACTTTCACAGGGTTTCAGTTCTGTCTCCACATTTCTGTTTGCCAGCATCAACCTCAATCTTTCTTACTTTTTGCCCGGTTCTTCAAGTCTGCAACCATAAAACCATCAACTCCCCCCGCCCTGCATTTGCAGGTATGTGTACATTTGCTCTTTGTCTTACTTTTCAAGACTAGGATTGCAGACTATGTCCAAGTATATCCTAGGCTTCATATTTATTTTTTCAGAGAAGGAAAAAACCCTCAAAAAGCAACAAAAAGCTTACAACCACTCAGAGTAGAAAAGTTTAATCTGTAGGAAAAAAAAAATCCCACAAAATTCATTAATATCCAGAAGACCATAACTAACAAACTTAAGACAGCACGGATGCTATTAGGAAACAAGCTCATGCCAGAGATCATTCCTCAAGTGCACACAATCCACAGGCTGATGCCAAACCTCCAGGCAAGTCATACAACAATGTAAATGCTTATAATCCATTATTTGTTTCTGATTCTAGTAAGTCATAGATGAACTCATAGAATATGAACGTATCACTTCAGTCAACAATATCTTTGCATATTGACTTGAACAGGACTTCCTACGTAAGGGCCTAATGTTTAGGCAAAAAAACTCAACCCAAACCCTGACTGTTTCAATTTCTAAGCTATGCAAGGCAGGCAGTCAACATGACTCCTAATCCACTCCTACAAAGTAATTTTGTAAACGCATGACCAGCAATCTGGCAGTTTAATACACGTTTTTGTAACTTCTATTTATTCTTAACTGTAAAGTAGCAGAGAACAGGGAGAATATTTACCAGATAACCAGGTGTGCAATTGCATCTCAACAAATTCTACCCCATTTTCAGGCATTTGTACTTGAAAGTAAATGAGTTTCTGTCATATTAAAGTTTTTTGCTTTCTGGATTTTTGAGGGCAAGAAACCCACAAAGACTTTATTTCTGCCTTTGCAACTGATTCACTGAGAACTATGTATAACTGTTCTTCATTATAAAGATACAGAACTAAATTGAAATGTTTGCTCATGTTTATATAAAGCTGGCTAGAATGGTTGTCTTATTTGGAGATTATAACAGTAATCAACAAGTCCATTTAAAGATGAATGTTCTTGAATACCAAGATTATTCCACATCCCTTCACAAATGTTTCCACAGAAAAAATAAATCAGTGATCATTAGCCTGCTTGTTTATCTTCAACAGTGGTTTTTTTCATTTGTTTGCTATTCTCTTAAAAAAAAAAAAAAAACAACAAAAAAAACAACCAAACTTCTTATTTGGTCTTTCAGCTCCATCAGTTGGAAATAACATTAAAGAAAGCCTACAGTGACTTTTAAGCAATTTCTAATGTAATGCTGGAAACTAATTGTTTTTTGCAATGGTGAATAGCAGCTGACGTGGAAAATCCCCCCTGAATCTAAGATGAACTAAAATTAAGAATACTTCTAGACACATGAATAGTCAATTATAAGTTTGTACTACGCCATTAAGTTACTTAAAGCCCCTTTGAAGAATTCACAAATACTTATGGGTAAGATTTATACCTGACTCTCTCTTCCATCTCCAGTTTGAGTTAGCTGTGGAGACCTGCCTTCACAGCCAGTGAAGAAATGCTTCTCAGGCACAATTCACCTCACCTGAGATAGTAAACTCCAGAGATTTGTGACAGACACCTCTGCTCTTCCCCTTTAATCCCAGAGTAAGCAAGAGCCCTTGCCTGTGCCTGCCCACTTTAAGAGCCCTGGTCCTCACTGTGCGTTCGGAAACGTTCCAGCTGCTGCTCCCCTCAGCTGTCCACCTCGGGAGCACTCTGTAAACAGGGATGTTCAGCCAGCTCATGGAACAGCTCCCGGACATCTGTGAGTGTCCACGAGGAACACAGCACTCGGATGAGCTCCAGTGTGGTTTACCTAGCGTGCAGGGCCAAGACCTGCAGCAGACAGAAATGCCTCACACGACATTAAATGTTCATGCCTGTCTATTTTAAGCCGCTGCCGCATAGGCTGTTTACCAAGAGTGCTGAAAGATGGGGGGTTCCCAGAAAAGCAGATTCCAAGACCTGTTCAAAATACATGAAACAAAAGCAGCCCACGATAATCTAAGACAACAAGTTATCCACACATCTAAATGACAAGGGTGGGGAAAACTGATATTCTTCAGCTGTACAATTCTGCCAACACTGAAAAGCAGGATCATTAGAGATGTGTATCTCCAGTACATCTGCCTGACAAGACATAAAGCCAACTGCTATTTTTAAGGGTTTACATGCAATCTCATTTGAGAGTTAAATCTTACGATTTATTAGACTGGCTAGAAGGAAAGCGCCAGTGCCATTCATTAACTTCTAAAACCAGACACTTTGTAAAAGCTAGATATTATCTTGTTCATAAATTAAAGTTCTCTCCTTGCTTTCGTATGATAATGCCAGTACTTTCCATACATCAAGTGTGCACACAAATCACCTCCCACTTCATTTCTATCAGCTCATTTGTATTTTAGCACAGAGCAAAGACATACTGTATCAGACAGAACAGAGATCCAGCTGGCCCTTTAAATATATTTTCAAAAATCATGTTCCTGATAAACTACTTCACTAAGAAGAGTTTGCTATTGTATTAAACAAAGGAATGCATTCTGACCAAAACTTTTCTACAGAAAATATCAGTTAAAAAATCTCTCAGAAGAGAGTGGAAGTCATGAGCTGGTATTTCTGTAGTCTGGATGATGCCAGGTAACATAAATACTCAATTATCTCGTTTGCATGGGCAAACCTCTCAAATTTACGCATTAAGAATGCAAAAATGTACTTATCGAACCAGACCCACAGCTTGACATTACTCAGTGGTACTCATTTAGCATTCAGAGTAAGAACAGCATCTCCAGTCATGTTCAGACTTGAATTTGTAGTTAAGAGCTTTAGTGGAAACTGCAGCTAATTTCACATGTCCATTCAAGTTTGCAGAAATGAGTCATACCCCTGGCCTGCAAATGCTACCTTGAAACAAGTTCTCATCTATCTAGTCTAAAGGGCAATGACGGAAATTTTTAGCTTTTATTGCCAGAATAATCTATTTTACTGTTTATCATTTCATTAACACTGAAAAAATAAGGATGTGTAATATTCTGGAACAGAATTAAATTACACACCAATTTCCAATTCTTTCAACTACACCTTACAACATTTTATTTCAGTGAGATATTCTGTAGGGTGTAAAAAGGAAAAAACTGAAATTCAAGCTTACAGTTTGCAACAACTAAACCCACCCCCTCCTTTTTTTTTTTTTTTAAATTTTAAATGAACACAGAATGAGGATATTATACAAGATTTTATAGACCTTAACAGGAAAAAACCTATGTGGTAAGACAGACTTATTTATAACATCCTTGTCTCAGCCTGGAGACTGAGATGCACTAACCTGATGCTGAAATTACCTCAAAAGCTGAGTCTATCAGCACTTTAAAGGACCATGGAAAACTAACTATCTCAACATAAATCAGGGGAATGGATGCCCAGTACTTACACTGGCTCTTATATTACAAGACCTGGGATGGGAACTGTCATTTGCTATTCAGCTGCTCAGCTCTAAACAGAAATGGAAGTGAGCCAGTTTGCTTGTCAGCCAGCATTCTCCAAGATGTTATTGTAGTTGGCAGCACCAGATAAGCAAAAGAGCAAAAAATCATCTCAAACAATCAGATTTTCCACTTCTATTACTGTTTGTCTCCATTACAACCCTTGAATGTGAGGAAACTCAGGTTTTTAAATAATTCTGCATTAAGAAATACTGGCATAAACCCAGTTAAAGACAGATACACTATGAAAAATAATGTAAAGGTAAGTCATAATTATTACAGACTTCCAAATTTGATGCTTGAACAAAAACATTTAAGTATTAAGACCTTGAAGCTGGGATTTCCACAGGTGTCCAGAGGATCCCAGGACACACTGCTGTGCGCACTGCCTTCCCACGGGAGGATACCTGAACACCTCTAAGCAGCACCACAGGCAGGACCCTCTGGCTGCTGCTGTGTGAGGGGTGAGACACGGATACACGGTCATGCACAGCCACAGACTGGTTTGGGTTGGAAAGGACATTAAAGATCATCTCGTTCCAACCTCCTGCCCTGGGCAGGGACACCTTCCACTAGACCAGGTTGCTCAGACCTCCATCTTACCTGTCCTTAAAACACTTCTAGGGATGGAGCATCCACAACTAGGAAATCCTCCAACTGGAGTTTCAAAACACCATATTCAGGCAGAGGATTTTGTTCTGTTGATTTATACATTTACAGACAGTTTTTATACATATACACGCGTGTATTTTGAGTGTTCATGCATTCTCCTCACCCTCGAGGTATCACTGCAGATCTGTTGTTAGTACTGTATCTCTGCTAGCAGAGTACAGTTAATCATTTTCTCATATTCTAATGAAATTTAAAACAAGAACTTTGTTTCAACTAACACACAACACGTGATTTCCTGGCTTATGCAAACCAGTCACACATGAATTTAAAACACTTCCTGTTTCAATCCACTGATTACTACTGTGACATCTACTCAGAAAAACAAACAACATGCGACCTCTGATGTTCCCCTCATCTGCACAAAGCAAACAAAAGCCGACATCAAGCTCCAGCAGATCCACCCCGCCAGGATATTCTAAACCCCATCTAGAACTTTACAAACACTGTCCAGAATCAGCTTCATTTCTCAAAATGTTTAGTATTTCACTTGTAAGTACTTTGCATATTTTAAACTTTAAGAAGCACATTAACATTCTGTTGTGTTAAATCACCTGACAGTGATCCTTCAGATATAAAAGCTAGTTTGGCAACAGAAGTATTTATGTGTAGCTCAGTCCATTCAGCTTCCCTGAGTGTGAATCCTCTAAGTGAGCTGGATGAGCCAGTGCAACAGGAAAAAGGAAACATTGCTCCCACCCCTTTTAGACTGAAGACCAGAACTACTAAACTCTCCTGAGCGTGTTGCTCTTGCCTTGTTCAAGAAAGGCTGATGACATTTAACAGGTTTAAGTTTAACCTGCATATTGGCTTTACTTATTCCAATGCCCATGTTCTCTTTTCTTCTCCCCTTGCTATCACTCTTTCAGTCAGCTTCAGAGGAATAGATCCTATAATCCATATACATCACTCCTGAATAAATTCTGGGACAGACACCACAGCTGATCTCCCAATTACACTTAAACCAGCAGTTTCTGTGAATTAACTGAACTTAGTAAAGAAGCATAATCACAGTTTAGGCTAAACTCATTTTATTTCACTAAAAGACTAAAAATCTACTATTAAAAAATCATGATGGAGGCCTGATATCTGATAAAAAACGAAGGTTTTATGACACAGTAACTGACTCCCTTATTCAGAAATTCAACAGTTATTTAACCAAGACGGACCACAGATTAAGCTTTCTGTGTAACAGTATTCTCTATAAAGAACTATAAGAAAAATTAAATTCCTCCCCCCGCAACCCCCAGTTATGTAACGTTACCAAACTACTGTCCAGACATAATAAAGATTACAAATAAACACCCCAATGTCAGGAAAGTAAGGGTCGAGCCATGCCACAACATTAATCCAGACAGAAGTCATTATTGCAGATGGGGATGGTCTCCAAGTCACCCATTTCTAATTCCTCCTCTTACTGACACAAGACAATCAACAACATCACCATCGAGACACAGGCAAACCAGTGCAGCTGCTGAACTCACAGGCGCCAAGAGATGCAAAGATTCGCCATCATTAGATTACACTGTAAATAAGTGCAGCTAAGTAAATTATATTTCTGTAGAGTTTCGCTCATATATACTTGGGAAAGTCTGTCTTAAGGTGGGTTTAGCTGCCTCAGTTCCCAGTGCATGGAAATGCCACGTTCAGCTTTAAGCGGTCAGATGCTGCTGGCATGAGGGGAAACAGAATTGTCCTCATCAGTTTTGTTAAAGCCTTAGAATATGACGCCCTGCTAAAAAAAGAAAACTGGGAAATCTACTTCCAGAATTTCATACCTAGACTCACAAATCAGAAGTATTTAGGTCAGAAAAGACCTTTAAGATCATTGAGTCCGACTGCAAACCCAAGACTGCCAAGCCCACTGCTTGCCCTTGCACATCCATCTGTAATGCTCCTTTCTATCCTGACCCAGCTCCTAGTGCAGACTGCACGGTCAGGAAAAATGGAAGAGGTGCCATACATTCCAATTAAATCAGACAGCACTTAACACATGGAAGTTAACAGGGTGCTGCAAATAGTGGGAGTACTCAAGCATCCTGCAAGATGCTGAGCTGTGACTAATAGCCTGCCCGCTCTCCAACAGCAGCTATTTCCTGCTTCTCTGAGGGAGCAGTTCCACACGCACATCAACACCAAAAATGAGCAAGCCTGTCCTAGCTGTTGCATGAATATCTTTTTAAAATTGCCTAGTTCACTTCCTGAAATACTTAATATATGCATGGGTTTTAATTGCTGGCAGTTTTAAATATGATGCTAAATACAAAGACAAACAATCAGCGAGATCGACACTTATTTGTAAGTGTGGGATAACACTTCTACAAGAGTTGATGCAACTTGCAGCTGATTCTGTTCAACAAGTTATAATTCATCTGAACTCCATTAAAACACAACCAGGAGGTCAGTATGGAAACATCCAGTACAACATTGTGCTTTAGTGAATTATCCAATTCATGCTGTACCGAGGGCTGCCAAAAGACTTATTGTAGATGTACAAAAATCAGTCTTTGTCACAAAAAATATAGGAATGCAGAGATATGTCAAAAGTAGGAAGAGAGTGACCATAGGTATGGTGAAGAGCTGACTCATGCAGTAGTTCAGCTTAAAAGTCTTCTAAGGACTCTTTATAAAAAGTCACTGACACAGCGTCTGCCACCTTTAAGCCTCCCCTTCCTATGAGGGTTAACAGTATGTCTTTTCAAAGCAGCACACGAAAAACCAGACTATCAGAAATTGAGCCATTTTGATGCTACAAAGATCAAAGATATGTATACTTTTATTATACAAAACAAAAGAATTGCAATGGCCCATGTAACTTCAGGGGAGCTTTCATCACTATTCTATTCCAAGTAGCCTCCTTTTAAAATTAACTGAAAATTTAGAAGATTATGCAAAGCAGTCTGCTTTGCACAGATTAAGTCTTTCCTAATATCGAGGCTACTTAGAGCCAAAAAACCCAACCTATTCCACTTAAAACACACGATCATTTTGTGAAGTCACAGCCATAACAAGCAGCTTTGACAAATCCACGGCTTATCTCAAGCAACAGAGCACAGGAACCATCCAGCCATTTTTTAATGTGTTCTATCACTTTCAACACTTTCAAAACAAAACTAGATTAGTAATGTAATGGAAGTACTTAATTCTCATTGTGTCAGTATGTTTTTAAAGCCTAGAGAGAGAAGCATCCTCTCTCCATACTGAGAAGTCTAAAAGCAGTAAGAAAACTCAGACAGACTGGCAGGTTGCCTTAGGTTAGACACCTGCTCTTGAGTTTTAACAAAAAGTGCAAGTACACAGGCATGTGTCTTCTAAACAAAAGCATAAAACACAGCAATTACTACTGAAATATCAAAGTATTGTTCAAATTAAAATACACTGCCTCTACTAACAACAGAACTCTACTATCCGTTATCAAGAAATGGGACTGATCACATAACACTGTTGAGATCTTCATATTCAATTGCCTCACGGCACCATAAATTACTCTAGGTAGTCATATCCACATATAATTGGCAAAGACCATTCCATGTAAGTGGAAGAAATTACTTTGCTGCTCCAAAGCCAAGCAATTTGACTTAAAAAAGGGACAATGATAATCTACTGCTCATTCACGCATGAAGAAAAGCAATAAGATGGGTAAATTCTTTACCAAAACAGGTTTAAAATTTTAAAAATACTATTCTGGAGGCCAAAATGGTTTTACAAGATTAGTCTTTTAAAAGATGGCCAAAAATCCCACGTTACAATTTTCAGACTAGGAAGCTTTGATAATGAACCTCATTTTATCATATTACACATACCAACATTTTATGAAAACAAAAAGAAATAATCCCCTGAGTACTTCTAGTGAAAGCAAAGTGATCTGCTTCTAAACCCCCCAAATATTACACTTTAAAATTTGCAATTTAAGCTTTCTTTATACATAGACCCCCTCTAATTATTGAGCAAACCCGCTGAATAAAGGTGGAACATGATTCAGATCCCGAGTTCAACATCAGAGGTCTAATGCCAGCAGATGGAATAGACACCAGGGCATTTCAGAGCCTCTGGAAAGGGCGGCTCACCTTCACATCTGGAGGAGCAGCACCCACCTTTACCGGAAACGAGCTAGAAAACAAACTGGTTTAAAACTTTGTACGGACACACGTTTCCAAACCTGCGACTCGATGGAAGCTTTCAGAGGAGCCGGCTCTGCGTTCAGCCCCGGCCGGGCTGGCCCAGGATGGCTCCTGCTCCCACCTTACCTTCGATGTTCAGCTCGAAACAGACGTGGCAGAAGGAGAGAGTTTCTTTCTCGGTGCCCAGCTTGCAGACGCTGCAGATGTTGTCATCGTCCAAGTCGATGCTCACGAACTGCTCCTCGTTCATAGTGCCCTGGGGAGGGGGACGGCGGCGACAAGGGACGGGAGGGTTATGCCGGGAGCCACCCGGGCGCAGCTCCGCGCCCGCGGAGGGGGAGGGCAGGGGCGGAACGAGGGCGGGAGCGTCCCGGCAAAGTTTTCCCTTTAGAGAAACTGAGGCCAGGCCGCACAGCGGGGGCGGCAGGGACCGAGACTTCCCCCTTCCCTCGCCCGGACGCCGCCCCGTCCCATCCCGTCCTGCTCCCCCGCAACTCCATCACAAGCTCCATCATCGCTGTCCCCTTCCATCCGTCCCTCCCTCCCCGCGCCAGCGGCGCGGACGCCTCACCACCGCCAGTACCGCGATATCCCCGGCTCTGCCCCA
>WEIT01039458.1:100805-185089 GCA_013389985.1 Dryoscopus gambensis | reverse complement strand
CGGGACTCCCCGGGGCGCGTTTGCGCCCGGCCAGAGCGGCGATGCGGAGCGCAGAGCAAGCCCGGCATGGGGGGCCACTGGGTTTTCTTAGCGGCGGGGGCTAAAAAAAGTGTACAGTGGTGGAATATCGATTCCGCTCAGGAACCGATGGTAAACCCGGCCAGGGCTCTGCTGGCGCTCCGAAGATGAAGCCGCAACCGGTCACAGAATCACAGATTGTGGGTACGGTTGGAAGGGACCACCGTGGGTCATCTGGTCCCACCTCCCTGCCTGAGCGGGGTCATGCCAGAGCACGTGGCACAGGATTGCATCCAGACCGCTCTGGAATATCTCCAGGGAGGGAGACTCCACGCCCTCTCTGGGCAACCTGCTCCAGCGTGTGTTCACTTGCACAGTGAAGTTCTTCCTCAAGTTTAGGTGGAACTTCCTGAGCGTCAGCTTTTGCCCGTGGCCTCTTTGTCTGTTGGTTGGCACCACCGGGAAGAGGTCGATCGTATCGTCTGGGGAATTTCCACAACTGGCGGAAATTATGTACAGCACATTCCTACATGTAAAGTGGGATTATTTATGGGAGAGCTAAGTAATCTTCCAGAAGCTCCTGTGTTGAAACACATCTCTGCAGTTTTGATTGTTTCTTTCATTGTGTTTTCTTGGGGGTATTTTCTTTGATTTTATCAAAAAAGAAAAATGCATGGGATGCCTTCCAGAGGGATCTGGACAAGCTCTAGAAGCAGCCCATGGGAATCTCATGGTGTCTGACAAGACCAAGTCCAAGGTGTTGCATCTGGGTCAGGGCAACCCCTGGTATGAATCCAGACTGGGAATGGACAGATCCAAAGCAGCCCTGGGAGAAGGACTTGGGGGTGCTGGTGGGTGAGAGGCTGGACATGCCCCGGCCGTGTGCCCTGGGAGCCCAGAAACCCCCCGTGTGCTGGGCTGCACCCAAAGCCCCGTGGGCAGCAGGGCAGGGAGGGGATTCTGCCCCTCTGCCCCGCTCTGCTGAGACCCCACCTGCAGTGCTGCATCCAGCTCTGGGGTCCCAGCACAGGAGGGACAGGGACCTGTGGGAGCCAGGCCAGAGGAGAACAACAAGGTGATCAGAGGGATGGAGCAGCTCTGCTGTGAGGAAAGGCTGAGAGAATTGGGATTGTTCAGCCTGGAAACGAGCAGGCTTTGGGGTAACCTAATTGGGGTCTTCTAGTGCCTGAAGGAGCCCACAGGAAAGATGGAGAGAGACTATTTGCAAGGGCCTGGAGTGACAGGACAAGGGGAAATGGCTTCCATCTGACAGAGAGTAGGTTTAGATTAGATATTAGAAAAAATTATTACGGTGAGAATGGTGAGGTACTGGAACAGGTTATCCAAAGTAGCTGTGGCTTCCCCATCCCTGGAAGTGTTCAAGGCCAGTTTGGATTGGCATTTGTGGAAGGTGTCCCTGCCATGTTTGGAAGTAGAATATCTTTAAGGTCCCTTCCAACCCAGACCATTCTATGTTTTTATGTTTTTCTGAAAAAAAGAAGTCCTGCATTGTGCCAGAATGCCATCCTTTACTGCTCTTAGGCAGCCAGTTGACTTTAGATTTGCTTCTCTTGGAGTATGATGGAATGTATTTCATCACAGAATTCGTTGGAATCTTCCTCAAATTGTTTCTGCCACAAGCTGAGAACTGGATCTAGGAGAGGGGCTGCATTTCCTTCTCCCCTTGTCATCTTTTTTTTGATATATATGAAGGGTAGCAAACAAGCGGCACCTTGACTTCATTGCAGAAGACGTATTAAGACAGAAAAAGGCACATCAGCCCGGGGTGGAAGATTTAGAAACAGAAAGGAGAGACTGGACAAATGATGGTAGAGCTTTATAAAATCTATAATTATCGAAGTATTTTCTCCTCCAGAATCTGATGTCTATTGAGTCTCAACAGCTCATCGCCACAGTGCAGCAGCAGCTGCTGTGAAATCCAAGGGCAAAAAAGTCATGAATCTTGTTAATAAATGACATGTGGGAGACAGTATGGCTCTCGGTAACTGAGCTGCTTTTCTTGTCAAATATTGCTCTAAAATATAGAGGTCATTGAAGTAAGAATAGTGAAAGAGAATTAATGTTTCAGGCGCAAATTTCTGAAAAAAGCCAGCAAATACCAAGATTGTGCAATTGTAGCTGCTGCCCATGGTGTGGTTTATATGTATTCATATACATTTGTATTTCCTCCCTTGGTTTATCAGTGCATGAAATTCTAGCTAGCAGTTTACTTACATTGGAAAATTATTTTAGTAGGAAACAAATCTGTTCTGTCTTCCTATGTTTCTTTTTCCTACTGAGTTTGCATTTTCTTAACAGAGAGGCTTTGGCACTGATCATGTTTCAGTAATTCCCACTGCTTCACCTTCCCCCAGCTGCTTGGTCATGTTCCCACACTGTTTTCTGTCTCTGTTTCTGTGTTTGTGAGGTGACACAAGGGACTGGATCGCTGATTTAAAGGAAGAGAGTTAATGACACCACTGGCTGATTCACTGTGGTTCACAGTGCAACCCTGTAAGCACTGGGGGACGGCAGCTGAAGGGGTAACGCACAGATGAAAATGAGTACTCTGAACCCTGTATCATAAAATCATGGCTTGAGCTTCCTCATGGCTTGAGCTTCCTCAGGGTCTTCCCTCCAATACCAAAATGTTGGAAATGAAAGCTTGTGGCAGCATTTTATAGACATACTTAATTCCAGTTTCCTGAGCGAAGGTTTAGGAGTTCTACAGCTAAAAGGCATTTGCACTGAAAATTACAGTGTTAAATAGGAGTCCAGGGGGAAGTGGGGCAAAATACTGAAGTGGAGCTCCCCAGTGGAGATCACAAATAATATTGACACTGCCCAAATGGAAGTATCTGTGTAGGTTTGTGTATTAAAAGAGCCTCAATAAATGAGAAAAGTTTGTAAAAAATTTCAATGTTAAACTCAGACTAGATGAAGTAGGTCTGCCTCCCTGAAAATTAAAAAGTAACATACTGAAATCAGCCTGACTTTTTTGTCTGCCCTCTCTGCTCTCTCCCTTCTGCTCTCCCCTGCGCTTGGGGATATTTTTCCCCTCAGTAGGTCAGGAGACTGTGGCTTTTCCAGGCACTCTGGTGGATCTTCATGTTCCTCAGGCATTTCTGTCTGCAGTTAATAAACACATGAATTTTCTCCAACTCTTCTGTTTTGTGGGGGTTTTTTTTTGTATTCTGGTGGATTTTTTTCCTAGTGTCTTTTACTTGTTGCTGTCCATTTTTTTACAGATCTTTTGTTCTTGTGTTCTCTAACCCTTCCTAGTTTATTTTATCTTTCATCCTGGAAGACAAGTATAGATAGGAATGATTTGCTGTACCCTCTATCCTGTACCCACTCCTCTATTTTGTGACCGGTTTTCTCTTCTTGTTCTCCCAGTCCTCTTTCAACTTCATTCAGTGTGCAACCTCTACTATGATGTCCTATTTAAAATCCTTATTGACTGGTCTTTGCCCTCTTAGTGTGTGGCATAAAACCTAATTGAAAAGAGGTAGTTCCACATTCCCTGTTCCTGCCATTTCCTTTGTGTTGGATCTGGTGATCCCATGGCTGCTGCAAGGTGAAATGAGTCACTGGAGTGATACAAAAGAGAAGAAAACAAAATTTAAAAGAAAAATCAAAGCCTTTCTTCATCAGCTCATTGAAATGCCTGTGTATTCAGCTATATATATCACTGCTAGATTTGGTGTAAAGGTTTTTAGGGTGGGAATGCGACTGGCCTTTCAGCAGCCTGAAATTGCATCAAACTTGATGTAACCACTAGTTTTATCTCTTGCTCCTAGTCCTTCTGTTCCTTTATCCAGTCCCTTTGCTTCATCTTCCCCCCAGGCCATGATCTCATGATCCTCTTTTTGACAGCAGGGCCGGCTGAAGTATTCCCTGCTTCTGCCCATTTTACACCCTGATTTTTTAGGGTTTTTTTTGTAGGAATATGTGCTGAGAAGTAACCAGCATCAATCAGGTTCCTGTCCAGTTTCGTGCGTGATTGCCCAGACCCTCAAGAGAGCAGTAGTAGAGTCAATTTAAGCCAGCTGCCTGAATACCTGGGTAAAGACAGCCCAAGTCTTTCTTCTCCTGCCTTTTCTGGTTTTCTCTTTTCTCCTTGTGACTGTTTTTCTCCTGTCCCTTTCCTCCATGTCCCTCCTGTCCTGCCATATAAAACCACACAGTTTGTCTGCACTGTGGCACACCACCAGACTTTCTCTTGTATCTCTTTTTTTCTTCTCTAAGCTCGCTGAACTGCTTGCCTTCCTTAAGGTCTCCTCCTGTGGAAGTTTAGTTTTGTTCATTAATCAGTGGCAGAGGATATAGGGCTGGTCAGAACACTCAGTAAACTCAGCACTGGACTTGAAGAGACACTGCAAAGGAAAATTTCAAACGCTTACCATAATGCCACTGTTCTGATTCACAGATGTCGTCTCAGCAAAGCAGCGAAAAAAGGATAGGTTACTCATTGGTTTTTGGCTTCATGATTGGCCTCTGAAATGAAATACCAGGCTAGTGTGAAAAAATATTCCTTGGAAAGTCATCTCCTGTAATTTTTGAGGTTAGAAAAACAAATCTGCCACTCATCTAATAGGCCACAAAATGAGGGAAGCTGAGCCAACCTAAAATTACACGTGAGTCAGAGCACACAAGGGTGAAACAACAATTTGTGTCTTCTAAACAAAGGCTTTTAGCAGGTTGCTGGCTACACTGGATCAGAGGTGTGATAGATGAGTATGTGGGTATTCAAACAAGTCATGAATGAGAGACAGGAGGGGAGTGACTTCTATGCCTTCACACTCTGGTAAAAGACTTTCTAGTAACTAGTTTATCCTGATTTTCTATTCCGAAGAACACAGGATTTCCTAATCCTAACAAGATCTCATAGATTAATTGTAATGATGAAATAGCACTAAATTTCTAAGTGGTGTTTATGCATTCCTTCTTCATCCATAGATTTAAATATCCTTTACAATGCCTCTTGCCCCTTTAATGATCAACAATGCTCTTTAAAGCTCTTTACACTTCTTTTTCCAAGGTTAATGGAATGTGTTGTCCACTGCCACAGCCTTGTTTCTGGCACAGCTTCATTTTCCTTCTTGACCATCACAACAATGCACAAAGTTGTGAATGTCTGCAAGTCACAGAAAGTGCTGTCCCAAGCTGAGCATGCCTCCCTCCTGCCCAAATCTCAGCCCAAATCTCAGCCCTCCAATTCCACCTGAATCTCCCATAACCTCTCAGTATCGTCTGACAATGCAAGTCATTCCATCATTTCCAAAATCAAGATTTCGTATTGGCTTTTGTGTTTTGTCCAGTAGGCCTTCTAATCCTTGGCTATTTCTCTCAAAGCAGCTGATTCTTGTTAATCAGCTTTTAATCAGGATCTGTAATACATCCCCTGAAGTCCTCATGGCTGTGAGCCTTGTCTCTGGGTCTCTTATCCATGAATTTGGAATTGACTTAGATCTTACTGTGGTGATTCACAGCCCTTCCCCTCTGTTGCTGGCCTGTTTTTTCCCACCCAGTTAAAATCAGTACCTTTTTGCCACCGTCTTGAGGGCAGCTACCACAGCTTATACTTGGCGCAGTACATTCAGGTCCTGTTTTTCTTCTGTCACAAACCTCTCTTTCTCCCTCTTTGTACTGTAAATGCCTCACTGCCCTTCCAGCCATTTAGGTCTTTGGATTGAATACTGCTTGCAGTCTCTGCGGAGCTATACGTGAACAACGTGCCTATAGTATCTTGTTTCTTCCTACATCTCAGTGAAGAGATTCAGCCTTGTTGACTGTCCCAGTGCCCCTGTCACTTCACACCTCAGCTATTATGAGCTTCTCTGTGTGACTTCCACTGTGTTCTCCGAAAGCTCATTCAGAATTGCACTGTGAGGATTATCTTCCTTGCTGACATAATGTCTATGTCTCTCTTCTGGCTTTCTGGTTCATCAGCATGAAAGACAAACTCATTGTCCTCGTCAAAGTTTCTGATCAATTGGCTCTGCAATGACTCAGCGTTATTGTCGCGTTGAGCACAGCCCTCACTGCTCTCTGTCAGTAACACTTGTCTTCAGTGTCTCATTAGTTATTTCTCACACAGCCACCCCTGCCCTTTTCACAAAGTACCTCCTCCTTTGCTGGAAGTTCCTCGCAAACTTCAAAGGAGTTAGTTCGTGCTGTTATCTCACCCAAGACTTATTTCTGCATTGTTGTGCAGAGCTGAACATGTAAAATGCCGTCACTGTGCTCTGTACCCTCCATTCTCTTCACCAGTTCTACTCCTCCTACTTTTGCAACCTACAAATTCTAGACTTCTTTTTCTTACAAACACTAATGCAGTTCTTAACAAGCCTTACAGCCACCAAACTGTGGTCTTCTGAAAATCATTTTAGGTAGTCTGCTAGTCTCATGTTGCTTGAGTAAAAGTTTTGTGAAAGTTTTGGCTAATTGATAAATAATATTACGTGAGAAATTTTGGGAAGAGCCGAAGTGCCACTGGCTCCTTAAATATGAAGTCCACTTGAGTAGCACAGAAAGCCCTGATTTTTGATAGGAAGAATCTTTGTAATAATATGTTGTAACAACATCAACAGAGAGTTATGAAACCTTCATGCACACCTACAGCACCATGAGAGTTCTGTGGTCTTTAATGGCTTTCCACATGTTGAAATATCAACGTGGAAAGGACACAATAAGGTGGTTACCTGTCCGAGAGAGAAGAGAGATCAATATCACTATGTACTGTACAGATTAAGGAGTGGCTTCTGAAGCATGTTGGTGTTTCAGTGTCTTGGCAAATGCTCTATACTTTCCTAGAGAACTGGCAGCATCAGTTGTGCTATTGATATACAGAATATGCTGTCCTCACACTACAGTCTTCTCTAGCAGCAAACGCAAAGAAAACAGCATCCTCATACTGCTGAACTCACAATTTCTTTTTAATCCTAAACTGTTCTTTAACAGGATATCAGAAGGGACTGATTCATTATGTGGTTCCTTCCCCCATTTATTTCCCAGAGTAAAAATTCAATAGATTAAAAAAAAAAGGAAAAATCAGATGCCTGTGAAAAATTGTGCGACAAACTAAAAACCTTTAGTGAAGACTGTCAAAAATGAGTACGACTTTCTCTTTCAATGACATTGTTTACATTATTTCTTCTCTATCCTCTGTATTTTGGTGCTAATGATCTTTCAGGTGGAAGGATTCCTCTGTGATGGTAAGGCTTGCCTCAAGGAACACATACCCACTTGAAGTGCTTGAATTTTTCACTGCAACACTAACTCCAGTTGCTGCTGCAATACAGTGATCCTCTTTGGAAACCCATTTAACCAGTGACACTGCTGCTACTTATGCCTCCTGTTGCTATCACTGTTTATGTGTTTATATATACACACAACATGTTTAAAAGTTACTGCTTCAGCAAAAAGAGTCAGTAGGGCAGCAGAGGGGATGTACTTGCAGAAGCAAGCAGCACTTTGCAGCAATAGGAATTTGCACTTGTGTGGATGGTGAACTCACCATAATGGTCTGGCCACTGAGGTTCCCTGTTGCAAAGACTTTTCCTGTGTGTTTGTGTGGAGACGGTTTCACTGTAGCACGGCTGCTGGCATCCCTGTGTCCAGGTTATTGGCTTAGTCCTGCTTTTCAGCTCCGGTGGGTATGTTTGGGTTATTTTGCACCAACTGTACATCCAGAAACCTCCTACATTAGCAGGAGGAAGAGTTAGTGCCATTCCACAGTGTTAAAAGAGACCATTACTAATCCAGCCTAGATGCCTAAACACTGGAGAAAATGAAAAACGAGGGAGAATGTAGGCTGTCAATTTTAGGATCACTCGGGCATGACACACTCTGCAAGATTTCTAATCACACACGCAGCTGGGGACTGGCTGAGCCAGGAAGGTACCTCGGGAGATTGCCTGGTCCAACCCCTGCCCGGAGCAGCTCAGCCAGAGCAGGTTGCTCAGGGCTGTGTCTGCCTGGGTTTTCAATACCTTCAAGGTCGCAGACTCCTTGGCCTCTCTGGGCACCCTCTACCAGTGTCCAACCACTCTCTCAGGAAACAGGTTTTCCTTACGTTTCAGTGAAATTTCCCATATTTCACTTAGTATCCGTTGTCTCTTGTCTTGTTGATGGATACCACTATGAACAGCCTGGATCCCTCCTCTTTATTCCCCTCTGAAGAGATCCCTCTGAGCCTTCTCTGCTCCAGGCTGGACACTCTCGGCTCTCTGGGTATCCCTGTAGGACAAATGCCTTCAATCATTGTGGCACTGAATGGCTGTCTGCAGTGACACTACACCTCTCTTGCAGTGAGAGCCCAGTGCGTGACCCAGCCCTGCAGGGTGTTTATATTCTCAGCAGGGCTGAGCAGAGAGGAAGGATTGCCTCCCTTGACCTGCTGGCAACACTCTGCTTAATCCAGCTCAGGAGGCTCTTGGCCTTCTGTATAGCAAGGGCACTTTGGAGGATTATGTCCCACTTCTTGCCCACCAGAGACCTCAGCTCCTTTTCTGCAAAGCCGTTTTCCAGCCAGTTGGTTCCAGCTTGTCGTGGTGCATGGGGTTATTCCTCCTGGGGTTCAGGACTTTGCACTTCTGTGTCGAACTTTGTGAGGTTCCCACCAGCTCATTTCTCCAGCCTGTCAAGGACCATCTGAAGGGCAGCACACCCCTCCCAGTTTCGTGCCAACAGCAGACTGGCTGGAGACACACTGTCCCATCATCCAGGTGGCTACAGAAGATGTTAAACAGCCTTGGCTCTGCATCAGCCCCTGGGCTGCACCTTTAGGGACTGATTTCCAGCTGAACTAACTGCTGCTGATCACAACTTTTTGAACCCAGTTCCAGCTGTTTTCAGTCCACCTCACATACTTTTATCTAGTCCATATGCCACCAGTTTCTCTGTGAGGATGTTATCAGAGACAGTGTTGAAAGCCTTGTCAAAGTCAAGATAAAGAACACCACTGCTTGTTCCTCATCCTCTGAACTACTTATTTATGGAAGAAGGCTTTCAGGTCATGAGGCATGATTTTCCTTTCATAAATTCTTGCCAGTCCTAGTTACCTTCTTGTCCTTCCACAACCTCTTGTTCTCCTCCAGTGAAGGTTAAGCCCTCCTTGCTCCAGACTTTTCCACTAGGTCCCAGGTCTCATAGGCCTGGGATTTCTGCAGGCTGGTTTTTACTGATAATCAAAGGTATCCCAAACCATGGCCTTTTCCATGTTCTGTATCACCAGACCCCTTGCCCTGTTAAGTAGTGATCTCACATTTTTCCTAGTCCTCTTTTTGCTGCTGATGCACCTGTAGGAGCTCTTGTTGCCTTTCACATCCCTCACCAGACTCAACAACCCGTTGGTTGTTGGATTTCCTGACCTCATCCCTGGACATACCAGATTCCTGACTGTCTTATTGATTCCATTTATCAGCCTCTGAAAAATGCAGGTGGTACCCCCTGCAGCTGCTCAACATACATGTTGTCTCTAATAAACTTAATGAGAAGCAAAGGCTGTGTTTAGTTGTGTCTTTTTACCTAATTAAAATTAGAATGACACATCACTGTATGTGCTGGCCAAGCCTTAATCTCCGAAGAGTGCCAGTTAGTATTAGGCTCATTATTGACAGTGGCCTAGTTTCCATTGATGGAGTCATTAAAAGTTTTAGTCTGCAAAGTCAGGAAAAAGTAGTGGCTGATAGTCCTGATCTGAAATAAGGGGAAAAGGAAAAAAACCCAAACCCAACCTGTTTTGTTAATCCATCCATGTACATGAAAACAGCACAGCAGGATTGGGGAACTAATCCCATTTCAAATCAGATGCCTGCTGATTCCATTTAATGAGCATTATGTCTGTTTCTTTTTTAACCCTAAAATATCTTAATTCATATAACAGCATTCTGCTTTTTAAAAATTATATTTTTTATCAATTCTGTTAAGGTATTTGTTTCTGTAGCTGGACCAAAGATGGATTGCTAGCTGCCATCTTTACTGCCAAATCACACACTGAAGTTCATTCATATGGAAATACCCTGAAAACGGAATTGGCACAGAGTCCTGTGAGCCTTGGTACTAATGAAATTTCCTACAGATTTGTACCTTGTGAGTAAACTCTGGTGTGTAGGAAGAAATAAAGGTATGGGAGATTGTCTTTGAGCTGAGACATTAAAAACATCTTTCTTTTCGCACATCTTTAGTACTCAATAAATATTTTATACACTCACACTGCACACTTTTTCTGTGTAGATGCTCTGTCAAGATCTCTCCACCCTATGTGCCCACTTCCATTAAATTTGCAAAAAAAATATTGGGACTTTTGTCTCACTGCCAAATAAGGCTAAAATTGGAGAAAGATCTAAAAACTATTAACAGAGGTTGAGGAGGGGCATTTTTCATTATCCTGTGCCAAAGGCCATGTCAGCAGAATAAGTGAGTGTGTCATGTACCATTTTAATTTAGCAATGTTTATATCCCTTGATAGCAATGCTTGCACAGAGTCCAGGCTAATGAAGAAGAAATAGTGATCCAATTCTATTGATTATCAGTATTAGTGTGATATTATTCTGATAGCTATATAATACTGTTAGGGGAAACAAAAGTATATTTATGTAAATTTTATTATTCAATGTAGACATCAGCTGTTATCCTAGTACTGTTCATTCTCTCAGCATCTACTACATTAATTTTCTGTCTGCTTCCTAGTTCCTGGGAAAAAAAAATCCTCATTCCCCACAATGTCTTCATCTTGGATGATGTGTAGAAATTTTTCAAAACAATGCAGAATATTTTAAAATGGGTAGAGACTTAATTAAAAAATACATATACATATACAGGTGTCTATGTAAGGGAATGCCTGCAGTAATAATTTGTTCAATTCTCTTCAGCCTAGACATCCTCATCATCCTCTGTTGGTTTATTTGTTTAGTTTTCAAGCCAGGGCAGCCTGTTCATGTATACAAGCAGCCTAAAGAGTTCCCTCAATAGCAAAATACTTCCAGTAGCAAATTTGCAAAATACCTGATGTAATGAATAGGAGACTTATGACATTAAAGATCAGGTAAATAAGGCCAGTGCGTTCAATCACTTCACCACACAATTGTCAGCAGACCAATTTTTATATTTTTCATGCATTTCCGACTTTGCATCTTGGGATTAGTGACTTGCATAAAGGTATTTATCATCATCCCAAATCATTGCTAATTTTCCATGTAGTTTGAATGATTCTTCCTTCTTCTGTGCAACAGCTTAAAAGGCAAAATATTTTTTGGATGGATGCAACAGAAGCTTAGCAATACTCCATGTTACTATGACACGAGTTATAACATTGAGAAAAGAATATAAGTTTGCAAATGATGGGCTCTCATGACTATCAGAAGACTTACAAGCGGATGGAACTAAAGGAGATTTCCACCTATAAATATGTGTCAGGTATAAAGTCATGTTTCAGTACGCAACAGCTACACTCCATGGAGCAGAGCAGAGAAAGGACAGACACGCCACAGTGGCAGCACGGCAGTGCTGACCTACTTGAGCAAGCTGTGCAGTAACCAGCATGCAGCTCTGGCTCTATTTCAGCAAAACAGTGTGTGACCTCCCAAACTGGAATGTAATTTTAAACATTAAATGACCAGACATATCTTTTGTCAATGCAGTTATTAACTTTTGACTTTATCACGAGCCCACAAGGCCAGCTCTTACATCACGGTGATGCAATGCCTACTAATTGAAAGTCAATTTTCTGCCAGCCAAGGACATTGGCTGCAAAAAGCAGACACAAATGTCTGCAGAGGGGAGATATTTTCATTAACTCTTCCTCTGACTCCCTCACTCTACCTGCCATCTCTCTTTGCTACTCTTTCTCTCTCCCATCTGCCCACACATCAAAAACCCTTAAAGCATAACTTCATTGGGAAGGAAAAGAAAAAAGTGGAATGATGTATTCTGGCCATGAGGAATGGTCGTGCTATGAGAAGCTGTCAGAAATTTATTCCTTAGGATATTTCTTGGCAAAGTAAACTGGTGAATAGGTGTGTCAAATAGCACTGCTACTCTTTCGTTGAAGGCAAAGGTAACAACTGTCTTGATGAAATCTAGAGCAAAGTCTGAACGAAACTTTTCTTGCTTTTCAGTGCAGGTTTGCTTAGATGCTGTTTATATTCATAAGACATACAGGATTTAGAACTAACATTTCACAAGTCTGCCAAATGCTCTGTCAGCTTTTAATATTTCTGGTTAGTGTTTTTTAGAAAATCCGGTGCACTCATTCTTTATCCTTCCTTATATATTTATCAAAGGCACATTTTTGTACCAGCTATAAAAATTCTAACAGAGAAAGATTGTTGGCCTAGAGGTTTTCTGGATCTTAAGCATTTAGAAATCTCTTGTATAAGCAGAATTAAATTATTGCTGAGTGTGGGAGAGGCCAAGGTAACATGTTTCTCTTTTGAATTGCTGCAGGTTTTGTACATAGCATGATCCTGAATGCAGCTGCTGCTGACTGCTCACATTGGGAAAAGCATCCAAGAGACATTAATGCCAAAATCTGGAGGGAACTGCCTGGCTGAATAGAGGCAGAATCGACTATTAGAACATAATTGGATGGACTAGTAATATACAGCTCGAAGAAAGTGAAAATCACAGTCTGCTATTGGGAAGTGACTTCTATCATGAGTATCACAAATTTTGGTGCTACCATGTAGTTATACAGCTCTCTCACATAAAATTTAATTAATTCAATTGAAAGATTCCTAGTTATTTCCTTGGGTTTTGCCCCAAAAGGTACATGTCCATTCAGTTGTTGTCTTTCTCAGTTTTCCATATGCTCTCTCACTTGGATGTATAGGAACTTCCTGTTTCTTGCTGCAAATTAGTTGGATACTCAACCAGTGTGCTAATATAGAAAATTTGGGCCAATCCAGAACACTGAAATGGTTTATTGTACAAAATGCAATGAATAGTGATATCGAAAGCTGCTTTATAGCTTTAGCAGACACAGACCTGATGATTGATACGTTTTCTAAGTTATGGAGAGCTCCAGACCCTCTCCCCCATCTCAGTAGTGTGGTTCTGGTTTATCTTTGCATTTAAGAGCATGAGGGAGGCTTGAGGGTATTTTGTGTTTCATCACTTTCTCATCTCATATTTGTGTTTTACCAATTTACTTAATTTAGGTTTGCTACAGAACACCTGATGCTGAAGTTCAGCAAACGAAGTGTTAACGTCCGAGGGTGCCTGCCTGACTTGCATGCTGATGTTAATGAAGCTGTGAATTGTGTCATATTAGCCTCATTTGCTTCCCATATGCTTACTCTCCTTTTCCCCTCAGAAGCTGCAACTCCACTTTTTGTCTTCATTTGTATGCCCAAAATGCAGCAAGCTTAATTACCAATTATAACCTTACCCATTTAGAGGCTAAATCAACTGGAAACAATGCTTGAAAGTGTCTCCCTTGAGGAGAACCAAAGACTTTGTGTTAATTTTCTTCACATATTTTGATTAGTATAAAGCACTCCGTAGCTTACAAGTTAATCTCCCCAAATGATGTTAATTTTAAATCGAGACGACACGTGCACACTCATGGGATGACAGCCTGAGAAACCCGCCTTGTCTTCCTCCTTCAACTCTGACCGGCCATGTAAAATTATCTCTCCCTGGGAAGCTCTCAGTGGAGCGCCAGAGCACCCAGGTCTGCCAGCAGCTTTTTATTTATGGCCACCTTTTCCTGCTTTATTTTTTAACTGCCTGACTTGTGCTATTTTCTCGAGTTTGGAAGTCCCTTGTGAGTTTCTTTTAAACGCAATTTCTTTCATCTTAGGAAATGAGAACTCCACAAATTTCCAGGTAGGTTTCATGGGACCCATGGAAGGCATAATAGCTGTTTGGGTTGATATACTAGTGATTGCCACATAACATCCCTCCAATCAATACTGCAAAACTCTCAGACACTCTTCCGCTCCTGAGTGAATTTACAGTTCCTAGTGACAATTTCCATTACTGCAATAAAGACCAGTGGAAATAGAAGAAAAGAAAACTGGATTTGGAAAGCTGGCATTATTATTTATGGAATATTTGCGTGCTATAATTCATCAGATATTTGGAGTGTGCCACCCTGTTTATGGCAGATGCAAGACATGTTTTTCAGCTGTTCCTTTTTTTTTTCCAAACCAAAACTATAAAGTATTGAAAATTCTGTGCTTTTTAAATAAAAATAATAGAAAATAAAGCAGATATTGGGAGCTGGTGATGAGCTCAGTGCATTTACATTGCCTGTAGCTCAAGCTTGAGCAGAATCTGTGACTGAAGTGGTTGTTGTGTGCCCCACACATTGGCAACCCATGTTTTCCATACAGAACCACCTGCACCCATCCCTTATCTTCTTTTGAAAATGAGAAGTCCCAACCCTGCTTCCATCCTGGGAAAACACTGACACAAAGCATTCACAGCCCCCTCATCCTGTATGGTTCATAAAGTTTTTAGCCTCTGACTTAGCAGAAAAGTCCCCTTTCATACACCTAGAAACAATTAAACACAGCCTCATAATAAGACAAAAATGTTACTCTGCATTTAACATTTGCTCTGGTTTGTCCCTCTTTGATTATATGACCTAGAAATGTTTTATGGACCACCTCTCCGGCTGTGACGGATAAATAAACAATAGTTTTGTCATTATTCCAGGCAGAAATGGGATTTTTCCCTATGTGTTTATTTTCCTATTAATTATACCATCCTTTCTCTAAAAGCATGAAGGTAAGCTTTTGTTCTGTTCAGCTTGTAGCAGGAAGGCCTGAAGGGATACTATTGCTCTTTTTTTAGTACACTGAGCAGATGAGTGGGATGGAAAAAGCTCAGACACTGAAGAATGGTGGGGATATAGAAACAAATGTATATAAGCTGGCACAGTTCACCTTGAAACATAGCAAAATGTCCTAGTAATCAGGAAAAATAAGGCTCTTGAAGCAGTGTGATGAGAAATCTTGACAGCTTTCATATGGGTGTTTCTAAAGTTTATGGAAGAAATGACATTAATATCTGTGAGAGCAGCATGTTGGACTAAGTGACGGAAATTTTCCATTCTTGTCTTATTTCTGAGGTCCTTTGTCCTTAATATCATCATGGAAGGACATGAAGCTGTTGGAGCCAGTCCAGAGGAGAACAACAACTTGATAAGAGGGCTGGAGCACCTCTGCTGTGAGGGAAGGCTGGGAGAATTGGGATTGTTCAGCCTGGAAGAGAAGGCTTTTGGGTGACCTAATTGTGGTCTTCCAGTGCCTGGAGGGACCCCACAGGAAAGATGGAGAGAGACTATTTACAAGGGCCTGGAGTGACAGAACAAGGGAGAATGGGTTCAAACTGACAGAGAGTAGGGTTAGGTTTGAGATTAGGAAAAATTCTTCCCTGTGAGGTTGGTGAGGCCCGGGCACAGGTTTCCCAGAGAAGCTGTGGATGCTCCATCCTTGCAAGTGTTCAAGGCCAGGAGCTCTGAGCAACCTGGTCTAGCAGAAGGTGTCCCTGCCCATGGCAGGAAGGTTGGAATGAAATGATCTTTGAGGTCCCTTCCAGCCAAGGCCGTTCCATGATCATGTTGTACACATATAAAAACACAAATGGACATGAGGCTGTCATGCAGGCAATATATGTTTCTCTTTCACCAGTTTTTCACATTTCAGCCTTGTTTTTTTCACACCACCTGACATTTTTATTTCATTCCCTGGTCCTGGCATGTATATGACATTGGTTTTTCTTTTAGCTAAAGGGAAGGCTCACAAATCCGTGTTAAGACCATGAGTGCACTGCACTGGTTGAAGAACTGGCAGGCAAGAAAAAAAGACTGGAACTGTTAAAGGTACCTAGATGAGCATATCCCCCCAAAGATCTACATAGTGGCTTTAAATGTTGGTTTAGAGGGAATTTCCTCCCTGGCAGTTACCAAGGGAGCCTACTCTTGGGAAGAGCTGGTGCTTTTGGAAGCGCTATGGGAGAAATTCTCATTTATGCACCTCTTACATTACACTGGAGATGATGGTGGAGCTCATTAGTCATCTTCTGGTCTTTTATTTTTCAGCATGTGTCCATGCCAGAAAAGTTCTGCACACAATGTTTCAATATGCTCAGAAATAACACATTATGGGGGTTTTGCAGGAACACTGGCATTTCTGTCACCCATGTCCCACTCTGCAGTGGATGGATCACCTTAATGCTTAGTGATTTCTCTAAGCTTTCTCCTTCACGGTGCTCAGCACCCTGTATGAGGATTAAATTCTGAGAGCACAGCAGGTGTGTCCCTAAGTTTAGCTGCTCTATTTATAGTGTTTTCCTGTAAGCATAACACTGAAATTGTCACTCACACTGTCTTCCTCCAATTCTGCATGGCACCAGGCTGGGGACATAATAAACATCCTTTTATGAATATGGCCATCTTGGAGAAAATTAACTGCCTAAACAGCATCACATGTAATTAAACAGAAAAAGCTTATTATGAATGGGCTTTAAAGTAAATGGTCATTTGGAAACTGAGCTGAATTTTAATATAGCAATACATTTTATTTGTTAATTTCTACTTTACAATGATAAATTTACATCAAATTGCCTGTGAAAATGATGTACAAATTCATATAGACATATTTTATGCACAATATAGTGAATTAAAATACGAGCACGGGAGAAGTGATTATTGCATTTCAAAATCAGTCATTAACTTCCCCTTAACTGCCCTGTTAATTGGTAGCATTAGTTACAAGAGTAGACAGATCAATGCAATCATTTATTTTGTCCTGAAGCTGGTCAAGTGCAGACTGTGGTAAATAGTTTTGGGGCAAAGAACTGCAGCAAGAGACAAGAACATCCAAATCTTATTTCAAGTAATGTTTTATGTATGGGAAATGTTAACAGTGGTGTAGTTGGTGATACCTATTTGCTAAAGAAATTCTTGTGGACCCCTGGAAGCAGCTTTGTTATTGTGCACAGTGCTTTAGTTCTGCAGCACACACAGGTAATGGAGGGAAAGTCAGCAGAAAACAGCAGAGGTCAAAACAGGAAATCGTCTGTGCACAGGCCATGTCCTTGCCCTTTGAGGAACCTTACAGCACCTCAGCAGTGTGAAAAAACATAAGTAAAACTGGAAATAGGCTTTGTTTTTTCAAATCATTTGCTGCTTAAGGACAGTGATAGTCTATTGGTTCAGATAAGGTGATATTTTGAAGATTTTCTTCACAAGAGCAGTGCAGAAATGTCATCTGGTAGTTTAGATAAAAACTTAGATTTTGGAGCACCACTTTATAAGAGGCAATTAAGATTGCAGCTAATTTTACTGCAGCTAAATTAAAGAAAATGCAAGGCTCTGTCTTTTAAAACAGAAGCTCACTCCATTTTTTCCCCTGTAGTGGTGACATAACATTTACATTTCCACAGATAATGAACTAGATCTTTCAGCAGACCAGCCCCACAGGGGACTCATTCCCAAATCTAAAGTGTTATTTTTCTTTCCATCTGCTCCACATGGAACTTGAGGTAAGCTGTTCTTAATGTCTTACGAGGATCACAATTCCTTGAAAGCAAATGCACTTTTCATTTTCTTCTTTAAACACAAAAGATCTTATTACTACCTGTCATGGCTTCTTTGCTGCAGTTGCCATTACTGCTTTTAATTGGTAATTCACTAGTTTTAGAGATGAGGTTTTCCAGCCCATAAAACTGCAGAGAGCTCACTCTTACTCTCAATAGATCTTCTGTGGTTATGGGAAGACTCAACAATGTTACTTACCTCTCACAAAAGGCCATGGAAAGCCGTGTCTATTACTTTTAAACATTTTCACAGTCAACTGCTCCTTCCCATAACTATGTTTATTTCTTATTAGTCCTTAAATACATTCCAGGTATAATAATTAAATAAATGCCAAGGGAAAGCAGGCTTTTTTCTGCCAGGGATCTCTTCCAGAGCAGTTCCCCTGCCCTCATCTTCCTGAAGTGTTTGTGCAACTGCCTTAGTCTTTATGAAGGCTTAGCATAAAAATCCGTATTAAGGGCCAGCAGATCTGTCTCTCAGTTATGAAAATGGGATCAGTAGGATGCAGTTGCAATGCCCTCCTGATTCAAGGGCTGAGCCTCTGGGGAGCATATTGCTCATGGCTTTTCCATGGTGGTGCTTCCCTCTGGAATACCCACCTGGCAGTACCTGAGGTGCTGGACCATGACATGAAGAGGGAATATTTACAAGGGCCTGGAGTGACAGAACAATGGCAAATGGCTTCGAACTGACAGAGGGTAGGTTTAGATTAGATATGAAGAAGAAATTCTTTCCTGTGAGGGTGGTGAGGCACTGGAACAGATTTCCCAGAGAAGCTGTGGATGCCCCGTCCCTGGAAGAGTTCAAGGCCAGGTTGGATGGGGCTCTGAGCAACCTGGTCTAGTGGGAGGTGTCCCTGCCCATGGCAGGGGGATGTAACTAGCTGATCTTTAATGTCCCTTCCAACTCAGGCCATTTGATGATTCTCTATGTCAAAGGGAAGATCCCACTGCCTGATGTGGAGCAGAAAGTGGCCAGTGAGTGCCGTGGGTCAGAATGGCTAAGCAGAGCTCAGGCAATGAGCTGGGTGTCTGGGTGTAAGAAAAGCCAGGCTCACTGGCTGTGGAAGTTATGGGGACTGGCACACTGGGAGAGGAAGGTCAGCTGCTGTTTCCACTGTCTCCTTAGAGCATGATCATGCAATGCACGTGCTCTTACATGCTGCAGTATTTTGCTGTGTTTCCAAGCAGCTCTAGGTACACCTGGGCCCCCATAGCCTCTTCTGGGCTTCAGTAACCTGCCTGCAGTTCTAAAGCAATCCAGGGACAGCTCATGGCTTTTCCTGATGTGTCTCCCTGTCGCCCTGCTCTCTCAGCCTTTCTAATTGTTTGCATATCTTGGAGTCAGAGCTTCACGATTCTCATGGCTTCATGTAAATAACATCTGCTATTATTGTAACTGCTTTCTTTGTTATTTACATTGCTTTTCCATGATGGAGAAAAGTTGATGGACTCTTAGTCCAGCCAATGTGATGGAGAAGGTGTCAACCTCACCTTCCAATCAACTGTAGTAATAAGAAATCTATGAATACTGTAAATTAGCAATAAAGATACTTCTACTGCTTTTTCTAATTCTCTTCTGACACTGTCCTGTCTACGTGTCCTTATTGTGTCCACTAGCGACACATCCCCTGGTCATTCTGCATCCCTCTGGAATGTGGGCCATTTGTCAGGCTCAGACATGACCTATTTGGTCCGGGTTATAAAGGAACATGTGAAAAAGTCGGATCATAGAATAATAGAATATCCTGAGTTGGAAGAAACCCATGAAAAGCACTGAAGTTAACTCCTGGCCCTGCACAGAACAACCCAAAAGCCCCATCATGTGCCGAATGTGTTGTCTCAAGGCTTCTTGAGCTCTGTCAGGCTTGGTGCTGTGACCACTTCCTTGGGAGCCTGTTCCAGTGCCCAATCACTCTCTGGGTGAAGAACCTTTTCCTAATATCCAGTATAAACCTCCCATCACACAGTTTCATGCCATTCCCACCGGTCCTGTCGCTGGTCACCACAGAGAAGAAATCAGTGCCTGCCCCTCCTCTTCCCCTCGTGAGAAAGCTGCAGACCCCAGTTAGGTCTCCCCTCAGTCTCCCCTTCTCCAGGCTGAACAAACCAAGAGACGTCCACTGCTCCTTGTGTGGATCTAGGAAGGCGGCCTGAGTGGGGCCCAGTAAGTTCTGCAGTTCCCAGGGGAAGTCTGATGTTTTATGGCACCTCTGTGAAACCGGGGAGCAGCACCTGCAGGTGAAACAGAGGAGTGTGGCTGATGGCGAACCTGTGAACCCTAAATGTAAGGAAAAGTGAGGAGACAGGCTAGAGTGACTTTTCTGACTGTTCTATGCCTCATTTCCACGCCTCTGAGACCTCCGTTAGACATTGCTTTTTCTTTTGTACTCAGGCTGGCTTCCTACCCGTGCCAACATTTTAAATGCTTCCCCCCACCCCCACAGAAAGACACTTGCAAATAAAAGATATGTGTAGAACTATGGTAAAGAAAACAGACAACTCACAAAGGAAATGAACTACTTCCTTTTCTGCACCTTACCTTGTTTTCTAAAGACAAAATGTTTCAGTGACTGTGCTGCAGCATAGGAGCTTGGTAAAAGCTACTGCTAGTAACACAGGATTTGTACTGATTTTGCAAGATCTCAGGATGAAGACTTGTCGGATTTGCTTAGTTTAGACTTGTCTTGGCCTGCCTGGAGCTTAGCCTACATGTATTTTAGATGTAACAGCAACCTTTCTAATGACCAGGTAGCTATGCCCATGCTTTTTGTCCTTGTTTGTCTTCGTGTGGTATGACTTCAATTTTACCTAGATAGTAGAACCATAGAATATCCTGAGTTGGAAGGGACTCATCAGGATCATGATTCCAACTCCTGGCCCTGTGCAGGACAGCCCAAGAATCCCACCATGTGCCTGAGAGCATTGTCCAAAGCTCAAACATATTTTCATTTACAATATCAACTAAATGGACTTAATTTTATGTAATCCCTTGCTGTTTTTTTTCCTTCAGACCAAGGACTTTTCAATATACCAGAGTCTTGACTTATATCCTTTGATTTCAGTGACTTCATACTTATGCCATAATACTTGTTTAGGATTCATTTTTAAAGAAGAATAATGATGAGGGTATGACATTTCTTTAGGAAATCTGAAAGTACATTTCAGCAAGGATGCTAAAGAAAAGAATATCCTTTGAAGTGCAGCTGAATTCCCCAATTACTATAATTTTTGTAATTACTTTTCCCCTCTTTTGAAATTGAAGTATATTAATCGCAATTTCTCCTCACCGAAACAGTGGGAAGAGAAAAATTTCATACTGAGGATAAGCCCTCCTCATACAGCCGCAGCATGACCCCATAGACTGAAAGTCTGAGGGCAGGATTTTCCTCTGGCATTGGAAATACCACTAGAAGTGTTTGCAACCTTATGCCTGTGCAGGAATGAAAGTCACTTATGAGGATATTTCCGTCTTAATGCTGATGAGAAGCCTTCTGCAGGACTGTAGAAGTGGTCCTTAATCTCCTACAAGGATAATGAGCCCTGTCTATCTGATGAGTTCAACAGCAGCAGGCTTAGGCCCAGAGTCCCTTGGCAGAGAGAGATCCTAAATTGATTTCTGTACTTATGTCAAATAGCCTTGTTTGATTCCAGTGGGGATAATTTTTCATTCAAGCAAAGATCTTGGCTTGAATGCAAATGTTCCTTCATAAGCATTTGATGAATGACAGCACAATGATCATACACGGGCTGAATTTGTTTGTTGCTAATCATCTCACAGAAGATATGAGAATCTGCTCTGACTTGTTCTCGTGCAAGGATGTCACCATCGCAAAAATGATGCAAATGCAAGCAGAGCTTGATCCAAACTATCCAAGGAATTATTTTGTACTGTGTAGTGCATTTGGAGCCGGCTGCTCTTGGGGTTGAGCATTGCTCACTTGCTGTAGACATAACTAAATTACATCCTGGCCATTCAGGTACATTATTTCTGCACTGTGAGTTACCTTGCAGCATATTTTAGTTAGTGGTAATTAGTCTGGGGAGAAATGCAAGATCTCTGTAGGAAGGATTAACTATTGTATACCTGACAGCGAAAGCAAAGTGCTTTTTCTCCAGTATCAGACCTCAAAAGAAGGGATATGTTACAGCATCCAGGAATGTGATAAAGCTATGTGCTGCAGGACAACCCTTCTGTGCCCAGCTTGCTTAAAAAAAGAATGATAAATATCTTTTTTTTAGATTCATTCCAAATCTCCTGGTAAAAATGCACTATTGGTGAGGATATATTTATCAATATTTATAAAGACCAGGAATATGTTAGACTGGGAGAACTTATGGATCTGGCCTTTTTTCCCTTAGCCATACAAGTTCATCTAATAAATCCTGGCTTCTTCTTTATGTCATTCTTCTTCTTCTTCTTTTATATTATAATATTATTATAATATTATTTATGTAATAATATTATATTTTTATTATTTTTATTACTATTAAGACTTCAAGCAAGTTAAAAGCTAGAAACATAAAAGTGCATCTGATTGTACAGCATATAGCAGTGCTACATATAACCTTGAGGGCACCTGGTCTCTCCCAGAAAAATCACAGTCCACAGCTAGGATTTTAGGATTCCTCTGTGATGCATAAGAAGAATCAGACGCTCAGGGTGATACTAATGCATGCAGAGTAGGAAACAGACACAGAAAACACTGAAAAATGAGCAGATCTGCTCTTATCTTGGCCTTAAATGATTTATTCTGTGTTTCATGGGTCTAATTCTTGCTGTTCCAGCTCTCTCCAAAGTCTCTACTTTATGAAGAAGAGACTGTTATATAAAATGCATGTAAGGAGGCAGATACAGTTAGGTTTCTTTTGTCTAGTAGCCCAATAGCACGTCACTGGCTCACCTTTAGTCCGGGATGCAGGCCCAGGTGTGGCTTGAGTGCCTTTGGAACTAGGTGCCTTGGTACTTCAAAAGGATATTGACTAGAGAATGTAAATTTTATTTATATATAATATTTCTTTTAGATGTCAACACATCTGCTTATATCATCTCTTGAGCTGCAGTTGATATTCCAGTTTCTTCAGCATCCTCATCCAAAGTGTCAAATCTTTGCTCTGCTGAATTGCAAAATTCCTTTGGTTGTAATAGGGCTGAGAGTTTATCTCTGAAGCAGAAAGAATGAGGACTAGAGAGTAAGAAAGAACGGCCATAAATTTGAGGAACAAGAATAAGAGCAGCAGTGAAGACATACTAGGCCTTTTATTCTTTCAGAACAGCTAAATTATAAAATTTATCTCCATCTGTAAGTTAGCTCTATTTATAGATCCATGGTCTTCATAATTTCTGCTTAAGCCACCCCAAGTTTTCTTCTGACTTCTAGTCGCATTGTCAAAATCCAAACAAAAATAGCAAATGAACTATTCAACATAAAAATATGAAGAATTATAGCAAACTTGATCAAGATACTTAATTATTTAACAACGATTCTTTTCAGGAAGGAAAAGAATAGGTCAGATGTTTCACACTGCACAGCAAATGGGGGAAGGCTGGACAAAGGCATAATGTATAATAAAAAATGGCATATAGGATCTACAATGCATATAGGAACTTCCCCCCCGCTAAAATAAAACATGATGGTTTAAAATGTGATTAACAAGCTGATCACACACACACAGAGTGTTATGTGGAACTCCTTGCCAAAAGATACAGGAGTGTGCAGATGTTTATGCAACTTATTTAAAAACAGGAGAACAAAATGAGCCACAAGTTTCATTAAAGGAGCTTAAAAGAACCAGCAAACCTCGAACTCCTTCTGTGTCTGGGACCTATGGACTCATACACAGTCCATTATGCACAAGTGGTTGCTGAAAGCCTGGTGGTCAGGAGAAGCCCTTGCTGGAGAGGTTCCTGGTGGCTGCCCACCACAGAGACTCCTCCGAGGCTGCCGGTGCCAGGTAGTGCCAAGGACAGGCAGTGTGACCAGGCGGGCCCCGTGTTTGATGTGCTGTGGCAGATCCTGCACACTTGGAGCCAAGCACTGACACTGTGACACGAAAGGCCTGTGGGGATTGAGTTGGCTGTTTTGACAAAAGTACCAGCTTTTAGATATGTCAGAGTGTGCGTTTGAGAGCTGGACAAACAGTGTTTGACATCCTTGAGGGCTCATTAAAGGAGCTCAGCGCTTTCTGAGTTAAGCTTTTTGTACTTCCCACTGACAATGCAGCCTCAAATGCTGCTGTCTAAACTAAGAATATCAATCCAAGCACAGCAAATATGTGCTCTCTTGTTGCTTGGCGGTGATTCAGGGATCCAGGCTAAGTAATTACCAATCAGAAAAAAACCCACAAGTCCTGCTGTTTTTCTTCCAGTGTACAAACAAACTTGTTAAAAAAAAAAAGTTATATATTTGTTTGGGTATAGAACGATAGAGAAAAGAAACCTAACACTACACGGTGGTGGAACCCAGAGGTGACTAAGGAAGATGTTTAGACATAAGACGTCCAACCATGCTTGCCAGAGTGAAATTTCCATGTCAACAGCTGCAAAATTAATTATAAACAATGTGCATGCTCCTAAGAAATAAATTGTGCCCCTTAGGTACCTCTATGTCAATTTAGTATAAATAACAAGGGAAACTGAGGTGATAGCAGAATCAGAGAATCACTGAGGTTGGAAAAGACATCTCAGATCATTGAGTCCAACGTTTGACTGGTCACCACCTTTGTCAACCAGACCATGGCACTAAGTGCCACATCCAGTTGTTTCTTGAACTCTTCCAGGGCTGGTGACTCCACCACCTCCCGGGGCAGCCCATTCCAAAGCTTGATAACCCTTTCAGTGAAGAAATTCTTCCTGATGTCCAACCTGAACCTCCCCTGGTGCAACCTAAGGCCATGTCCTCTTGTCCTGTTGCTGGTTACGCGCGAGCAGAGCCTGACTCCCAGCTGGCTACACCCTCCTGTCAGGGAGCTGTAGAGAGTGAGAAGGTCTCCCCTCAGCCTCCTTTTCTCCAGGCTGAGACCCCCCAGCTTCCTCAGCTGCTCCTCAGAGGATTTGTGCTCCAAACCCTTCCTGAGCTCCATTGCCCTTTTCTGGACACACTCCCAGCCCCTCAATGTCCTTCTTGTAGTGGTGCTTTTTTTTTCTGATGGGTTCCCAAAACCAAATCTTATCTTTGGATTATTTAACAAAATTGATCCCAAATGCTAGAAGGAGAAGGAGATGTTTTGCCACAAAGGGAGATACGCAGTGAGGCAGAGTGAGGAAAACTGGACTATTACTCCAATGAAAAGAAAGCACACAGCCACTCTATTGTCCTGTAGGATGGCTTCAGGCACCACGTTAAGCAATTCACAATAAGAAACCAACTACTAAACAATGTCATTTTGTTTCAGAATCCTTCCACCACGTCTATGCTGTCAGCCCAAGCTGAAGGTCAACTCACAGCTTTCTATAGTGAACAGGGAAGCTCATGAATAGATGGAAATGTTTTCCGCATCTCTGAGTGTGGGTGCTGAGGAGGCAGTTCAAAGTGTAGCTGAAATATTAAGGGAGTAGACTTCTATGGACACACTTGGACACATAGTATTTTGGAATGCATGGTGAGGTCTCTGCTGCGCTGACCACACTCCAGAATAGAACTGGTGAGGGCTTTAAAACATGTTATATGAGAGAAAGACCTGTAAGAAAGAGAAAGAGTCCCTCCTGTTCAAGCAGATGAATCAATAGTTTGTGAAGTTTCTAGAGCTCAGCACCCAAACAGAAAAACAGATTTTTAAAGAGGTATAGGAATTGCACCTCTGTTTCTACCATCCTTTTTTAAGGAGGGATCTCATTTCCATTGCAATTCATGGAATATTTGTTTAGATAATATGAAGGACTATATAATCTATAGCCCTTTCTAACTTGTGTACTTATTGACTGAATAAGTGATTTAATCGCACTCTGAAATATTTATTACATGGATTTTGATTCTGAAAAGCCACCAGTGTTCCTGCAAGTTTTTCATAAGTTACTTTGCCTCAGCTTACTGACAAAAATAAGAGTCACCAATGGTAAGAAGCTGAGTTAAACTGAGCTATGCCTTGACTGAGCTATAGCACGATCTATAATTTCTGATTTACCAGAAGCAGTAAAGCAAATATTCTTTCATTAAAAATGCTACATAACCCCAAAGTAACTAGATGCAAATAAAAATTTTAGTCTAAGCCATTTGCACAATCCCCTGTCAGTCTAATTTTCCTTAAAAAGTATGTATGTATAACTGAGGATGCTTTATAATCCTGAGTGGATTAAACCTTTTATCTCCCCATGCCATACTGTCTCAATTTCTTCCCTTATATTAGTACAACAGTATGAGTAGGAATTATTAATGTACATTTATTAAAATAAACTTGTACACCGATGATCACAGCCTTTGCAAAGCACAGCTAGCTTAATATCGACGAAAGCCATCTTGTATAATGGACCCCTTTAGGAATTTCATATAGTTGTATTTTTCAATGGACAGGACACTTTTCACTGATTGAAGCTTTCTTTATGGAACACTTTAATTTTTCTTCCATTTTTAAATTGCTTCTCAAAAAAATATTTAATGATGTATTGGAACAGACTGAACGAAGGTATTTTGGATTTTTTTTTTTAAATGATCCATTTTGTGCTACCTGATGAAATTCATTGAGAAATGCAGGCCTGTGCTCCTGTGCTTCTCTTGGCCTTTATGGTCTAGCTGTGAGTTGGTCTTACCTGCATTGGTTGCATCTCTTTTCCTATTAAAACACCATGGAACTAACACTCAGAATATCTATTCCAAGTGGAAGACTGACTCCAAGCACTCAGACTCCCAAGCACTCCAAGCACTCCCTGACGTGCTCAGGGAGAAACTGTTGTACCAAGACAGAATATAATATTTCAACATTTTAAATTCATTTTTCTCAAGGAAAAAATAATTTCAGGATTCTTTGTTTTCTCATGATGTTTTGGGATGAAAATAAGATTTTTGAATGGAATTTTCCCTGCAATGTAACCTGGAAATTTGACTAGCTCCCTGCTACAGCACAAGTATGTAACATATGGGATTTTAAACTTTTTGCTGCCCTCCGGTGGGTGAAAGGAACAGTTACTTCAGCAACAGCGTGTGGAAAAAAATTAAAGGGGGAAATAATTGACTTAGTAGAAAGTAAATTCCGCATAAATTAACAGGATTGTCTTTCTTGGGACACAAATGTGGATTCCACTCCTCAACAAAACTGTCGGAACCAGGTAAATCAGATTTCATCTCTGTCACTCTTTTCTGTTTAATGTCAGCACCTTTTCACTGTGAAGATAAAATTAATACTAAAATCCTTAGAATAAAGCCAGACAGAAATGCAAAACATTTTTATGGAGCACATCGATGCTTGTGGTCAACCAACATGGTACAGGATGACAGAAAACATGGGGCTTAAACTAAACAGTCCCTAAAACTGCTCTCATACAGAGTGGGGCCACTATCCAGGATGACAAATAAGTTTCAGTTCTCCTCTTCTGTCACCACAGGGGAGGATGGATGGGTCAATTACAAAGCTGTCATGAACATTTTGACCTGGGAAATTTCTGGATTTAGAGCTTCTGACAAATTGCTTTGTGACAAGAAGATAAAGAGAAATGACATAAGAAGTTACATGCGAAATTAACAATGCAGGAAGAAAAAAGAGAGAAGCAAAACCAAACCAGAAAGGTCTTTACCACAGGCAACTAAGCTGTCTGTGAAAAATAGCATCTCCTTTCTCTCTTTATTTGTTAATACCTTAAGGCCCCTTTCCTCAGAGAACTGCAGTTCTACATTTGCTTTCCAGTCCAAAAACTCTTGAGAGGCAGCGTCACTCATAACGCCAGTGTGCAAAAGGACCAGACTTTTACACCATGGCACTATCTGCCAGAGTATCTCATGTCATAATTCAAAACAGCACCTATGAAACAGTAAAGGTCTTAATTTAACTTTTTTTCCGAAATGGTAAAATTTTTTCAAGGCAGATTGTGGGATTTAGAACCCAAACCTGGGTGCCAGCCCCTATATCTTGTGTTTCCAACCTCTTTTACACTGCTCACCACATGAGCTGTGTCCTCTTTGACCTGCTCGAGGGCTTGTTTTTGCTCAAGGCCCCACTCAAAATCTTCTACTTTCAGATAACTTGGTAAAAAAGGTTCACAAGGCAGCTGTAACCTGGAATATGCTTTCTCTGGAATCCCATAAGGCCTAGGAAAGCTTGTGTTTCTTTGTTGTTAGCATGTGGAGACATAGTTGATACCTTTTTGATCACATCCATAGGGACATGGCAATGTCCATCTGCCATTTTATTCCCAAGAACTGAAAATCTGTTGTGCAGATCCCTTGATCTTGCATCTTTTCATGATATTAGGCATCAAATCCACACAGTCCAGTGTGCCCAGTACCCCTTTCCTCCTCCTGGCCAAATGGAGGTACCTCCAATTCCTGTTCCTGGCTGCAGTATTCACTGTGTAAGCCTTTCAGTGCCAGGCCAGATCCATTGTGATGCCCAAACAGGATATTGAGAATATTGAAAAAAAAAATCTTAAAAACCCTTCCCTCCACCCCTCCCTTCTTCCTAGGCTTAACTTCATTCCAGATTTCCCTACCTCCTCTGCCTGAGTGGTGCAGGGGGATGGGGGATGGGGATTGTGGTCACCTCATCACGTGTCTCTGCTCTCCTCACACTCTTCCCCTGCTCTCTTGTTGCTTCGCTCCCATGGGAAACAGTCCTCCATGAACTTCTGCAACGTGAGTTCTTCCCACAGGCTGCACTTCTTAGTGAATTGTTCCAGTGTGGTTCTTTCCATGGAGTCAGTCTCTCAGGCACAGGCTGCTCCAGCATGGGTCCCCCATAGGGTCACAAATCCTACCAGGAAATCTGCTCCAGGGTGGGCTCCTCTGTCCAGGGGTCTGTCTGGAGCCTGCTCCAGCATGGGCTTCCCCTCGGGTCACAGGCTCCTTGAGGCACCCATCTGCTCCATCATGGGCTCCTCTGCAGTCTGCAGGTGGATCTCTGCACCCCCACGAGCTGCAGGGGCACAGCTGCCTCTCCATGGGCTGCACCATGGGCTGCAGAGGAATCCCAGCTCCAGCTCTTGGCCTCCTGCCCCTCCTGCTCCACTACCCTTGGGGTCTGCAGGGCTGTTCCTCTCACATTCTCACTCTTCTCTCCAGCTGCAGGTGCCCAGGTTTTTTTCTCCTCTTTTAAAATTTGCTTTTCCAGAAGTTCCACCACTGTCCCTAATGGGCTTGGCCTTGGCCAGGGCAGGTCCAGCTTGGAGCCAGCTGGAGTTGGCTCTGTTGGACATGGGGGAAGCTTCTGGCAGCTTCTCACAGCAGCCACCCCGGCAGCCCCCCTACTACCAGAACCTGGCCACCCAAACCCAACACAGGCAGTCTGTTAGTCTGAAACAGTTGTTTCAATTTTCCTATAGCTTTTGGGAAAATCATTTCTTTTAATTTATATATTGATTTTTTTTTCTTTAAAAGTTTTAATTGTATGGATTTCTGTTTAAATTTCTTCTGAATGCTGTAATTCAACACAACCATAAATTAGTGCCAGTTGATGAGGAAAAAAAACTAATCAAAATTAACTCAGTAATTAAATAGTCACTTGAGCTTAATTAATGCATTGTTTAGCATATAATCTGATCAATACTTCTTCAGCGAAATAATTGGTACTACCAGTGGCAACTTTCCTCCTTCATTTAATGAATTTCAATCCTTTTAAACACATGCAGGGTGTGTTCCTTCAGTACTGAATCATAATAAGATTGCAATTTTATTAATAAAAAACGATGTTGAAAGTCAAAAGAAAAAAAGAAGTAGAGTTTAAATCCACAATAATAACAACTCCTGAATGCTGCAATATTCATGCAATTTTGTTGAGTCTTAGTTCTCTTCTGTGCTTTGCAAGACATGCTCTGCCCTCTGCTGATTAGAGGGATAAAAAGACTAGTTACTTATTTCATTCCAGTAAAAGAATAAATTGCATTTAAGTAGTTCTTTGGCACTACAGCAACCCCCGTCTGCTAATTTAAGTTAATGTAAAGGATCCACTCAGTTTACTCAGTGAACAGAATCATCTGAGAAATACTTATCATTATATATTCATGACCAATGAAATTGAACACTATTCATTATTTCTTCCTCAGTAGTACCTGGGAGCATTATGTGCCAAGCAGCACATATTCCTGCTCTCAGTTTTAGCTGGAATTAACTTCCTGCAAATTCACACCATGGGTACCTATGTAAGTGAACATAATTATGCTGAGAATTTAATATATTTCCTATATATTGAAACATCCCTGTGAACTAAGGAAACTTTATTGTTTCACACCCAGAAAGAGAGACGTGGAATGGATCAATTTAGTCAGGCATGTGCCTAGTAAGGAACAAGGCTAATCCTCTAACCACTGCACAGCTTTCCTCTTAGTCCAGGATGGACTATTTAACTCTGCTCTGTTAGCAGAGTCTTAGCTCCTTCTGCTCTTGGCAGTTGGTTCACTCGCTCAAAGCATCCCTGCTGTAAAATGCCACGTGGGTTCTCAAACAGATGTGGAGCTCCTGTGTCTTATTCATCAAGAGTATGGCACTGGTTTGTTCGCATGAAGTTAAAAATCAAGGTGAGCTCGGAATAAACTGGTTGCTTACTCAGATGCCTTTGGCCTAGAAACAGCTCAAACCCAAGATTTTCTTGCTATGTTTCCAGTGAAACTTTATGTCAGCCAGGCCAGGGAAAACTTTCCATACTATTTCAGATCTGGTATTTCTCCTGAACAGGAAAGTCAAACATATAAGAAAACGGAAAGAAAACCAAACTAAACTTTTTTTAATTTCCACATATGCTCTGATATGATTCTTACCTCAGCTGAAGCAGTTCAAACATTAGAGGTATAAAGGTGTAGAAGTTCCCAGAGTTACAGTCAGATTAAATGTCTTGGGATGAGATGTCTGCACTACAATTAGTTTGTACTGGTTGTTTCCCTTTACTGGGTGCTGCTGGGGCCACAGCTTCAATCCTGTGTCCAGTTCTGGGCCCCTCACTGAAATAAAGACTTTGAGGTGCTGGAGAGTGTCCAGAGTAGGGCAACGGAGCTGGGGAAAGGTCTGGAGCACAAGGCTGATGAGGAGTGGCTGAGGGAAAGACTGAAGTTTATTGTAGTTTGAAGAAGTCCATACTCCTGTAGGGACATGGTTTAGTGCTGGACTTGGCAGTGTTATCATTTAACTTGATCTTAAGGGTCTTTTTCTACCTCAAGGACTCTACAATAGTAGGATTTTGTAATTTAAAAGATACTGCTCAGTTAACAGGTGTGAAAAAAAATGCACAGCTTTTTCTTATCAATGACACACGAGATCTTGAACCTTTCTGAGACAGGAACACAGCTAAGACACATTTTTTTGTTTGGTTCGGGGTTTGGGGGGGTTGTTTTGTTTGTTTTTTGTTTATTTTTCACAACCCACATTTTGTATGCGGATGATATCACGCGCAGGAGAGCCACAACAGAGCAGAGAGCACTTCCCAAGACTGGGTATGTTCTGCGTGGCAAGTTTCCCTACGGAAATGTGCCTTCCTGGGTGTTTTTCGCGGGGGCTTGTTCCGGCGGCGGCAGCGGGAGGCTCGGCCCGCAGGAGGGCAGCAGGGCACCGCGCTCGGCAGCCGCCGCCCGGTGGGAGGAGCCTCCCCGCTCCCGAGCATCTCGAAAATCTCGGGATTTTCCAGGCTTTTTCAGAAATTCTGCTAGGTGCATATAGCTTTTGTGTCTGGATCTTTCAGCGCCAGCACTGTGATAGTCCTGGTTAGTGATGGCTCGGTGGATGTGGGTTGATTTAGGTCAATTCGGGCATGTTTGGACGTGGGCTTTCTTACGCATAAAGCCAACACATTTCTGCAAAATCTGCTGCTTAGGTGGCTTTAAAAGGACTAAGGGGGAAAACTCTTCCCATGTGTCTCTAATATTGTCGCAGTTAAAAAAATATAACAAATTCAAAAGGATGTTAAACCTTGTGCTTCAGCAATCAAATTAATATTGAATCAGCAGAAATTGTGATGATAGACATAGGAGACAATGATATAAGGTCGTGAGAACTGACCTATAGGTGATCCTTCCTCTTCTCCAAAATGCCTGATACTGGTAACTGTCAGATCAGATAGATGTGAGATCTGATTTACTGGGGCAAGTTCAGCATTCCTGTTCCCAGGCCCATTTTATAATCTGATTTAAGATGTTGCTGTACTTTACAGAAGTGAAACAGTCCATAGGAATCAGGCTGAGTCATCCTGAAGTTTCTAGACAGTGTTGTACCTGTGCCAGTTAAAGAAAGGAATTCTCTAATGTGTGGGGCGTGTTCCAGGGTGCTGAGGTTGTTTCTGCCTGGACAGGAGTGACCCTATAGAAGCTGGCTCTGGGCCTTTTCTTTCCTCTGTTCACATTCACTTCCTCTATTTTGAACCACCAGGTCACCCTTGCTGGACCTACAGTTTATCTTCCAGCCGTAGAATGCTGTGCTTTCAGACAAATTCATATTTTAAAAATGACCCTTAATTCCTCCCTCCTCCTCCTTTTTTTTTTTTTTTTTAATTGCACATACACCAAACAATAGTTCATGTTATTGCCACAGTTAATATGTTTACCAGGAAAAAAATCCTGAGCTTCTCCAGCAAGTACATTGAACATAGTGTTCCTGGCTGCTCCCCACCCCTTCAGTGTCTGATGCTGGAAATCAGCTACAGACTCTGACTGTAGCCCTTCAGGTGGACTCCCTCCTCAGGAGTATTAACATATCAAACTAAAGAAAAAAAAAATTAGATGCTGTACTTGCACGATGTTACCAAATAGGAATTAGGCACGTAAGTCCCTAAATGCCTTCAGGATGTAGCTTTTAAGGTGTATCTGTGCAGAATTTAAGAGCTGTGCACAGATCATCAAACTGGTAACGATCAAGCTAATCTTGAAACAGGAAACAATGTAACTGAGTTCATTATCCTGAATGCTTGCCTGATGGATGCAATTAAAGAGCTTACAAGCCAGGCTGACACATCTGCCTGGCACACTATGGGGCACAGCCTGTGGGAAGTGTCTGTGCAGGTAGAGGCCGTCTCAGAGTTCTGAGAGACCTCGTATGTGTGCTCCACTGCATCATGTAGATGGATCCTAGATTTCCAGTTTGGGGATCCTGATATTAACCTTGTTGCTTTACAGTTCAACTCCCACGTGTGATAAAAACTTCAGCTATTACAGCACTGTTCTCTTTCTTTCATTATAAAACAGCCTCTCTGGGTAGGTAATTGGAAATCACCTAAAACCTGAACTTTCAAAATTAGAATTTTTTTGTGCTTTGGTGAGCAGACAACATGAACAAGAATGAAAACGGGAGGAAACATGTAAGGAAGAGACATTTCATAGATGGCACTGGGGCAAATTTAACATTACAATGAGTTGTGATTAGGAGTCTTTTAATGTGCAATAGTATTTGAGAGAGACATCCACGGAAAACAAATGTTGCTGAGCTGGCAGGTACTCTTTAGTTTTTTCATCTTTTCTCTGCTTTATTTTTCATACTAAAACTTAATTGATGCCAAATTTTTATTGCCTTATGATTAGAAAAATAAGATCTTAAAAGTCAGTTTATGTCTGAGATAATGCAAGTTTAAGAAACTACATGTAGAGCCATGTAAACCTGTCTGTGCTTTTGTATAAAAGGATAGCACTCCTAAAGTGAATAGTAGGTAGGTCCCTGAAAGTCATGGGCTGTCGATTAGCAGTGTAAATGATTCTGGAGAAGGAAATGCCAAAAATTATTCCAGTAAGCCTGTGCATGTCAGGTTCTGAAGGGTACCTCAGCAGCAAGACAAAAGGAACTGCAAATGAAGCCTGGGGCTCCTCCCTGCCCACCCATCCGCCGGGGCTGGGACTGTGCTGAGGTGCTAATTGCCTGTGAGCCTCCTGCCGGACGTGCTGGCACTCGAAAGGGGGAGATGTACAACACTGATGTATTTTGGGTTTCATTCAGCCATCCTATTATTTAATGCGTTATGAGGGAGCATCGTCATTTTTAATCTAAGGGGAAAATCCTCTCACATCTGCTAGGCATTTGTCATACGAATGAGAAAAGACAAATCTTTTCTTAGCAATAGCATGAAATCGCTTCTCCAGATTCCCTCTAGCTTTAAAAATAGCTTTGTGCTACAAACACCGTCACATCAGACTTGGCATCAGCAAAATTCTATAGGAAAGGAAGGAAGATTTGGTCAAAAAAGGGTCACTTTTACCCCAAAGCACAGTTTTCTTCATATTCTTTCTACTTTTAGTTAGCAGAAAATAGGAAGAGGATAATCTTTTTCTGTGAGATAAAGATAAATAAAGAGACTTCAGCCTACTCAGAACTGTAAAAAGAACAGCAGGATATTTAAAAAATTAAAAGCCTTTTAATAGTCAATATTCATCAAGTGAACATTAAATATGTTCATATTGCTCATGCTAGATTATAGTTGTCCTTCAGAAAAGTGCACAGATATTTCAAAAGATTCAGTTGTCAGCTATTTAAATGATCCTCCAAAAACACACACCCCAGAAAAAAATTGCCACTCTGAGACACAATGAGTAACCTTGTACCTGTTAGTTTTTGTTCAGGACCAGTGTACCTATAAACAATTCACATTTTCACCTCAAATTTAATAAATACTTTTTGGCAAATACTGGTGAGTACTGTGCTCTTCTTACAGCAGGACTGTTTTTCTCATTGCTGTGCAGCATGATTTTCACAGTGTAATTCAGATGTATGATTTCTCTGAGAACATTTTGGGATTTTGGGTTAGACTTCCAAATAACGGAATCATAGAATTATAGAACTGCCCAGGTTGGAAGGGGTCCTGAAATTTCCTCTGGTCTAAGCTTTCATGGGAAGGGTATCTTCAGTGAGAGTATCTGTCACGCTGTCCAGCCACATTTTGGAAACCTGCAGTAATGAGGACTCTACCATGTCTTTGGGGAGGTTGTGACTGACTGCTCTCATAAAATATTCTGATAACATCTTCACTCCTTCAAACCCTCTCCAGTGTCTTCCTGGGTTTTTTTTCTTAATTGTGGGGACCGGAACTGGACACAGTGCCTCAGGTGTGACCTGACAAGTGCTGAGCAGAGTGGGATGATCCCATCTCTATCTCAGCTGGCAATGCCCCTGCAGATGCAGCCCGGGACATGTTTCACGTTTGTTGTTGCAGTGCTCATCTGCAGCTTGTTGTCCAGCAGGACCCCAGGTCCCTTTCAGCAAGGCTCTTCCGCAGCCACAGATCCTAATGTGGAATCCATTCACACCAGTGGGCTATGCTCATTCTCCAAGACAGACGACTAGGCCCGCAAAGACTCATTTTTCTGTCACTTCCATTTTTACCCAAGAGGCACATTGATAAACAGCAATCATTCAGCCAGCCCTTGCCAACTAATGTTAATTACATTTAAGATTAAGTATCATGAACTATTCCTTTATTTTAATTATAACTTTAATGGAAAAGTTGTACTGGTGATTTTATTGCCTTTATTATTTACTTTAAGTCACTCACTTTGATATACATTGCAGATGTCTTTTTCATTTAGTAATTTCCCCACGTTCCTTTATTTTATGCTTTTCTTACAGTTTTGGTTATCAGCTTTAATTACTCACTGTTATAATCAAAGAGAGTAAGTACCACAGAAAAAATTTGGGGTGTGGTACTCACTGTTACAGCATCTGGCTGTTCTAATGTTTTTAAAAAAATTCATGGCTGTGAGACAAAATTTGATTGACCTTTAAAAGGCTTGTGAGGATTAACCTGCCCTGGATGGGGGTGCTAAGATAAGTGAGCCTTTCTCTTCTCCTCAACCTAGCTGTCTAACTCTGGATAAACACACATGGCTCCAGTTGCAATTTTCTTCCTTTGGAATGTACTCTTAAATTCTTTATCATTTGATGTCAACCTTCCTTTGGAAGGAATAAAATTTTGGAGATATATCATACTTACTTTAAAATTTTGAGCTCTTCTTGAGATCTGACTTGGTTTTGTTTTGGTTTTTCTTTAACTGAAGAGTAGAAAAGGCATAATCAAGATAATAAATCCAAATCTTTGTCAATATATACTATTAATTTTAAATTGCAAGTGCATTGACTGCAGCAGGTTTGCAAGTCATAAATTATCTGACTCTCAAGAGTACAAAAGTGTAATTATGGACTGTAGAGAAGTACAATCCTTAATGCTCCAAATATTCCGCAAGAAAAATGCTGATCTTTTATTTAAAATTATAATATCAAAGGCAATCTTTCAGCCTATTTCTTATTTCAACAATTATATATATACTTTAACCTAAAAATACTTCTGTTGGAGTGGATATCAGAAAAGGAGAGAGTTTCTTGCTGAAAAGTAAGAATCATCTGACAGTTTCATTTCATCACTTGTGCCTGCAGATATACACAGTATTTTCATACTCTTTTAATAATATTGAATAGATAAAACTTATAAACAGGTGGGAATTATTGTCCTGCTTCCATCTGGAAAGCATAAGATATGATTTAATTTAAGAAACTTACTGATACTAGTTTTATTCTTTACTTCCTTCCTGCCACTCTGGATATACTGACTTTTACAATGCAACATTTTATTAAGCTTGGATTTGAATTTACAGTCATAGCTTACACATTTCCTACAATAAAAATGAAGATCTGAGATAATATTTAGGAATCTATTACAAGTATGCCATTTGTATGGCACAAAATGAGCAGTAATTCTCTTGGCATCTGGGTTTTCCATTAATAGTTTAATGTAAGAGCAGTGACAGGTAATGTGATGTCTTCTGGTTTTCAGCTGAAGCATGTGCTGAATAAAGCCATTTAGTTGCCTTTATAGCTTTGCCTGACCAGTGAAAGAAAGGGGCCCTAAAAAGATATTTGCATGTCATACAAATAGCGTGGTGGGCTGGAACAGTGACTCTACTGAGCTGCAGGCAGAACCTCACTAGGACCCTGTTCCAGAGGTGGCAGAGAGACACAGTCTTCACTTCTGGATGCATGACATTAAAAATGTCAGAGACTGCTGGATCCTTTTCTGTAAGAAGACCCTTTCATTGCTAGTGTAAGTATTAAGTGAGCACTGCAATAATTTTTTGGATCTCACACACTTCAGGTTCAACTTTAGGTTGACAATGAGAGAGAAAATAATAGTATGAATATTAGAGCTGGGAATGTCAGCATGGTATTTATTTAAATTTGAGGTGAAACTAAGGAAATTCAGCTCAGATGTATTACGTTGAAGTCATTGTATAACTGCTTAATTAATGGGCTTGAGAAGGTAAGAGTTATGCTAAAGCAGGCCCTTTAACTACAGTATAATGCTGTTTTCTCATCCTGAAGTGTCTGGAATAATATAGGGCTGTGTTATTGCATGATGCTAATAAAATTTGTCTGCCACGAGATGAAACAAAAGGGCAAGTAAAAGGTGCAAAGCCTAATGGGATGATGTCGGAGGGTTGTGGTGGATGGAGGGACCCAAATCAGGTATAGCTAGTACTTTGTATTGGAAATAGCCCTTGGGGTGTGCATTTCCCAAACATCCCCCCCACTCTCTGGGGGAGTGTCAGCTGGCAAAGGCTGGGCCGGGGAGCACACAGACAGGGAGCAGTCTGGATAATCTGGATAATCACAGGCCAGAGCTTCAACCTGGGCCTGTACTACTACAGACATAGCCTAAGGGCCTGATTAGCTCAAAATAAATCACTCTGGTATATCTAATTTGCTAGGTGAAGGAGGCCAGATGACTTTAAGAAATGCTGCGCTGTCTCAGAAGTGTAAGTGATGTCTCAGGTGCCTTCAGATCTCCTTCAGTGTATTCAGTTGTTTATTAATTTTTCTGCTTTTTACTATTAAGTTTTAGTTTACATCCTTGGGGATGCTGCAAAATATGCCTGCAGTAGGTTCTCCTGTGGCTTGACTGTGTGTTGTGTTGTGTTGTGTTGTTGTGTTGTGGAGAAGGGATTTGATAATGCAAATGGATTTCCCAGTTTTCAGCCCCTAAACATTCACATTGTCTGATCTGGAGCAGACTCTTGAACCCCCATCCTAATTCACTTTTCTTGCCATTTGGCTATTGGGCACATGCCTATATGCATGACAGAACTGTCACTTTTGTACTGAGTCTGATCGGTGACAATTTCTTAGAAATCTGGGAAGTCTGATGCTGCTTCTTTTCTTGGGAGACGGTGTGAGGGAGCAATTGGAGAAAGCATCATGAAAGAGGCATATTTGAAACAAACTAACTCTGGGAAAAAGAAAGGATTAGAGAAAATGATCTGAATTATTTTCAGGCTGATGATTACACGAAACTACCCTGTTCTGTCTCAGCCTTCTCGCTTCAATTTTTATGGGAATAGAAGCGACAATAGAAAAAGTGCAAATTGCAAGAACCAATTTTTCCAAATACTTTAAGAGCAAAGAGAAATGTCTGCAGTAATGCTTATTGCACAGAGGAAGGGAAAAGAAAACTAAAAAGCATGTCTATAAAAGTGTGGAAGAATGGTCCACATTTTGTGGTGAAAGTATTGAACTGGTATCACAGTCTAATTTTCACTCCCTTGAAAGTAATTAACCTATAAACTCATTGTGGTTATAGAGACAAGAAGAGCTAAGACTTTTAAATGCATCCCGATCTTAGAGCCTTTTACTTCGTTTTCATCCCCACCTTTTTATTTTATCTGCAAAGCACTTAAAAGCTTATCTGCGAAGCATTTAAGAGCCTCTATTCTGGAAGCTTAAGGAGCCTTTCACTGGCTCTGTGCTGAGAGTGAATTCATTTGCTGTTGGTGCCAGGCCCAGAGATGTGCAGAACTTCTTGAAGCTGCGGAAACCCACTGCCTGCAAGAAAAATCACATGGAAAACCCTTCCACTCCCAGCTTCCACAGTAAGAGAAGCCCTTGGCTGTAAGAAAACCCAGCCCCTTGCTGTCTAAGCATCATTCATTATTTCTAGTGGGTCTGCCTCTGTGATGCTTTGAATCACATTCCTTCATCTGCATGTCCTTCAGTACAACTCACGACATCCAAAAGTGTTTGGAACTTGCAGGTGATGGATCTGGAAGGCACTGACTGGTGCCCAGGCCTCTGCAAGCAGTGAGTGGATGGAAGGATCATGAAGAACACTGCGTGCTTTTGCTCAGGCAGTAATGATGAAAAGGACAAATCCTATTTGCTTTGACTTAGCATTGGAGTCAGTGTCTCTGACTCTATTAATTTTATACAAAAAAGAAAAATTGATTTAGTAGGACAATCTTATTGATTATAGACAAGAAGGTTTTGTTCTTCATCATTTCACGAAAAAGAAATCTCTCCAAGCAGCCATCCGAACTCCTGGATTGCTAGGATTCAATTTTATGTCCTAACAGAATTTCCCTGTTCTAATGAAGGTATATTGCTTCTGTTGTCTTGCTCTAAGAGACAGAGAGCTGCAGTTTTCAAACAAATCCAACTGGGTCTGGGTCTCAGAAAGTTTTTGACTGCAAGAATTTAGTCACTGAACCTGACTGAGCATAAGACCACTAAATCTAAATGTATGCAATCAAATTCAGACACCCTATAAACACACAATACTCTTACATCTTTCAAATAATGGGAATTTTCCACTTGGTTAAGTCAGAATCTTGCCATGAATCCTCTGTAATGGTTATGTTTTCTGCATTTCTTTTGTATTACATATGAATGAAAAGAGGTCTGTATTTGCGTTTGTATGTTTTGTAAATTAAATGTGAAGTCTTGAGTCTCATGTTCCTTTTTCATGTTCATTTCTCAACAGATCCTTTCATGAAGCCCTTGTTATTGTATGTTCTTCAAGCGCTCATTTGTTCTGTCTTTTGTTTTCCCTTCAGCCATATTAAGACCAAGAAAAAAAGGGAATCACTGCTAAACAGCATACTTAAATTTGATTGTCTGTAAATCTTGCTCCTTGTCTTTTGGGTACAGCAGAATTCTGTGTACCTTTTTGCCAATGCCTGTTGTTACTGCACACATCTAATACATCTGCCAAAAATTATACATTTACACATAAGAAAATTCTTTGTTCTGGCATTACAAGGCACTGGAACTGACATCAAAGCCACGAAATATGGCGAGACAAATCAAACCAGTTTTAAGCTAATTTGACTATCATAACAAGCTTCAGTTACACTTTTAGGATCATATGGTGTACAACATTCAGCTGAACAGGATTACTGTCAGAGGCAGCTTGAGTCCCTGTCTCAGACCCCGTTCAGTGCAAAGGTACAATATATGTGCCCCCTGGGCCTCTGTGTCGTCCTCCTTGCACCAGCACCATTAATATAAGTGGGTAAATATGTACTTGCACATCAAATGGAGTCACCAGGGACAACGGCCAGACGGGGTCTTAACTGAATAAACTCTCCTTCTCCTCTGACTCGAAATAAGCAAAATAAACAGCAAAGGCTACTTAGGGCTTTCAGATGGGATTCATCAAACTTACTTTAGCTTGTCCAAAAGTTAAACACCTGGTAGTAGATAGTTTTCCAGCCTGTTCAGGGCTGAAATGAATCACTGTCAAGAGGTACATGCACCTCCGGCAGGTGATTCATCCCTTGCCAAGGTAACTATGCGATACAGATGTGATGAAGTGCTGCTGAGAGGTTCCTGACTTTCCACAGGGTCTCAAGGGAACCCAGAGAACTCATGTTCTCTCATTTTCAGTGCACCTTTAGATGTCTAAAGTTAGTGAGATGAATCTCTGCCAAACCGGCTTAAGAAAAGCACAGTAATGATGTTACATTACACAGGCTAACCCTTTTCTTATGAAACTCATGGGTAACAAGAAAATGTGACGTTCACCAAGGTTTGTCTTTTGCAAAGACACTGGGCTCTGCAGGGAGCTGTTAAGCACCTCCAGTCTCAAGGTTTCCAGGATCAAACTCAAATGAGCCAGAAATAAGCACAGGCTCAGAATCAAAATGATTCATCTATGCAATGTTCACAGTGGACAGTGGCGTTAATGTAATGAAATCTCTCTGATTGTTGAAACGAGAAGAGAAATCCCTGTCTGTGTATTCCAGCCCCATTTATTAATCATTCACCACCCTTTAAAGCACTTTTATTCTACTTTTTTTCTACCATTCCATGCTTAAGCAGAATGTAAAGGCATGTTCTATGAAGAAAATTTGCTGAAATTAGACTTAAGGGTATGATTTGCTACAGTTCACCAGCGTCAGGAAATGTGGAGTTAAGGTTGAAACTACATAGTTGATGCACTGTGTTCTGCTCAGGTACTGAGACTCTCTTGAGGGTGGTTCCCTGATAGACCACAATGGCTGTAAAGAGAGAGAAATAGTGAAAATAGTGAAAACACAACTACACATATACAGTCCTATTTTGACTTTCAGATACCCGTTTTCTGTCCCAAACCATTACTGTTATTTTAGCATGCTGTAAGTTTTGGTACATATGCTTGAAATAAAAATAAGTCATCTACATTGTCAGAAAATTCACAACTCCAGTATACATGGACCTTCAGATAACTTTGAACAAGTATTATTAATCCAACAAAACAAGGTTTATTGCATCCATGAAGCTGAAAAGATCTGCTGCACTCTCCTGTGGTCTGTGGTGTCGAGCAGAGGTTAGACTTGTCCGGCATTCTGCTGTCAAACATGGAGTTCAGCAGTATGATACAGAAGGTGATGGTTTTGTCACTGGAACAGAACCAAAACTGCTCACCATAGAGAGAGGACTGAGATTGAATTCCTGTGAAAGACAACAGTTGCTTTTTTGTGACATTTGGGTGAAAAAGCCAGTTGACATTTTTAAAAATAATATTTTCATTTTGAAAAATGACGTTTTATCTAGATTTGTTAATCACTCTTTGGAAAATGTGTCTTTTGAGGGGCACCCCCTAATTGTTTGATTCAGCATATTTTCTCTAAGTATTTTCATTTAGTTTTGAATTTTTTTTGTTACAAAACTTAAAAAATGGTTTGTCATTTGTATCTATAACGGTGCTGTCATAACAGTTGGAATGGCTGCTAGCCTCCTTTTTCTTCACTGTGTGTTGTAGTTTTTCTTTTCCCTCTACCTCCTGGATTTCATGGCATCCTTACATGGACACATCCTTCCCCTCTACACTTTTTGGGACAAAGCAACCCATCCTTTTGGTGAGTGAGTCTTCTCCTGAGCGACTGACACCAGCTTACAGCCTGTCTTGTGTTTCTAGAAAACATAATCTGAGCTCACCTCTTTGAAACCACAGCATTTTATGACCTTAATAATTTAATCATATATTTTAAGCTGAAGTGCATCTGGAGTTGATAAATCAGAAAGAACAAATTGCTCCACTGTTTCTGAGAGGACAACAGGGCACAAGTATGAGACAAATCCAGGCAAATCAGCTGGTATATTCACTTGCATATTGACAGGCCAAAACACACTCAGGCTGTTTGCTGACACCTAGAGAGGGGGGTTTTTGTGCCCTTTACATCCTGTTCCTCAAGCTGTGTCCTCTGTGTGGTCTTCAGTGACCTAAGTGCATCCATCACACCCCTGAGAGCTCAGCATTGTTCCCCTCTACATCAGTTTGCAGCACCCCTTGCTGACAGAACTACTTACAGTTCAAACCATAAAATAGTTCAAACCATAAGCATAAACTGTCTGAATGCTTGCTCTTTAAGTGTAAAATCCTCATTCTTCTCTATGTTTTTAGACCAAAGATGCTGGGGAGAAATGTCCTTTGCAGCAATGTTTTCCTACTTTACATTTCCCTGTAGAGGCTTCCTACCAGTACAATCCATTTACAATCTCTTCATGCTGGTTCTTGTCGACAGGCAGCTGCTTGGAAATATTCTCTGTGCTCTTATTTGAAATAAAAGTGACACATCCATGAAACATCCATGGCCTGACTAACTGGCTGCCATGGGACGCAGGCTGACAGCTCTCCTTGTTTCCATTTCACCTCTCTGTAACACCAGCCTAAATTTTACGGATCAACCTCGGGGGCAGCAGAAAATCCTGTTACCCAGGTGCTTTGGGAGAACTGCAGCCTTCAGCTCCTCACCCTCCTTCTTCCCCGGGCACACACACGGCCTTGGCCAGGGACACGGACACTGCAGCTGCATGCTGTGGATCTGGCTTCAGTGGGTTTTCTCCTAAACACCTCAACCTCTCTAAAACCAACAAAAAAAGGCCAGTGTTTGCCATCTCTTGGAAATCATTACTATTTTAACAGTTGGTTTTCTAATTGTACATGAAGTGAGGGGAAATGCTGCCTTTTGGGGAATATTATTCCTCACAGGGTCTCAATGTATATTAATTTCCTCATTCTTTGTTGACTCACCCAGAAGCCTTTTAGACAGCAAGAGCAAGATGCATGTTAAGGAGAAAAAATACCCAGACAGACACAGACACTGTTTTGGTGTCTGTGGTAACAAAGTAATGTTCATTAGCTTTTTCATAGCTAAAAGGAACGGGACTTTGTTTCACTGGAGAGTTTTAGTTCCAGAAGACTTATCCACCATCAAATATCCACCATCTATGGGTAGCCTTTAATGTTTTTTTGTGTTTTATTTCCAGTCTGATCTTAAGATTTGAGTCATAAAGATTATGTAAAAGGTAGGAATGACAAAGTTGATTAATGTCAAAGTCCAATTATAAAAGGATGTACTTCCATGAGAGGAACAAGACACCCATTATTTTGTGGATTTCTCCAGTTTATTTGATTTGGATATCTGATAGCAATAAATTCATTTTTGTTACTTTTTTTTCCCATACAAGCAGACCAGAAATGTTACAATAACCCTTCCTCAAGTATATCCAGGCTTCTGTTCACAAGCAACTCTGAAAGCAGGATTTCAGAAACTACAGCCATAAAAGGTTCTGTGAAACCAGTGTTGAAGGATCCTTCCTGAATCTAACTGTAATTAATTAACTTCTTACAGAAGAGGGTTTGAAGTCATGTGACTAGATGTGTTTTCTATTTTAAAAATTTTTTTTTTAAATGTAAGCTTCTAGTCTTAATAATTATTATTGACAGCTTGACCAAAGTGAACCTCAGAAATACAAGTAATAATAAACAATCTTACGTTTTTGCAACCTGATTTCTGATTTTTGGTTGCTAAAGATGAGCAAGAAGGGAAGATAACTGAAGGCAAACTATAACATCATCTAATCAAAACTAATCTTGCAGACCTGGCACAGTCTGGATTTGGGCCAGAACACAAAAAATAAAAAGCTTTACTGGTAGTGATAGATGACCTCAGCTGTCAGTGTGCAGAGGGCAGACATTTCCTCTCATCATTTTTGATTCCTTGAAACATTTCTTTCTGATGGCCATTAGATAATGCTATTTCACCTGAGAGGAGCGGCAAGGCCCCTAACCACAGTAGAAAATGGATAAAAACCTATTGAGAATGTAAAATTTAAGAAGCAGTGAAAGGCAACCAAGTCCACATTACTGGCCTTTTGTTATCTGAGTCTCAGAAAGGGATCTTGTTTCATTATTTGGATGAGAACTGTCCAAATGACAGGGATGAATTAAGTCTGTCACCATGACTGAGATAATTCTGAGTGAGTCAAGAGAAACATTTAGAAGAGTTTTAAGAAATGTTGAAATTTGCTTTTTTATGAAAGCTAATCCACTTTCACAGGTGATACTAAGGCCTCCATAGCACTATCTATGAGTAGTGCTTTCTCTAGTCTTTAATTGTTTCAGGAATTCAGCACCATTCTGAAACGGTTTAGACTAAATTATTTATTGATTTATTTATTTAATTAATTTTGTGTGGTCTAGAGCTATGAAAAATTTATACACAAGGAATCTCCAGTCCTGCATGAACTGTGACCAGTGTGGAATGCTTTAGTCTTTCTTTTTAATACCTGGTGTTGTGTTGCTCCCCACAAATACAGCAAGCAAAACTTGCCAGAATTCAGTGAGCTGCCTGTGACGTGACAGGCTCCTGTCACAGGAGCATGTCCTACAAAAAGTGTAAGGATCCAACTTTTCAAGATGCAAAAGTCTTCTGGAGGTCCAGCTCAGGCCTGTGGACTCAACTTCTTCACAGCCATAAGGATCCTCACCATCTTCAGCAAAACTGCTATTTGCATCTTCCTTTCTTTGGAGAATAAATTAGATGGACAAACATGTGACAAGAAAGAATTCTTTCACTGGATGCCATACTGAAAATACAGACATAAAGAAGAATCTTGAGGTTTTGATCACCAGTTTTTAACTTCCCAAAGGATGTTTAATCAAGGTTCTAGATGGACATTCACTCCTATCACAGTGCCTCATTCCTTCCTTTTAAAGTAAGTGCTAGAAAGACAAGAATGTGATTTTTACTTTTTTCAACCCAGAATTAAAATAAGTGCAGAGTATTTGAACTGAAGTACAAAATGCTGGCTGAGGTAGAAAAGCTATTAATTTATTTGGCATGCTGGCTGAACAAACCCTTGATGAAGCCTATGAATTGACATCTGAGGTGAATTTGGACCATTTCCTTTTAGGACAGCACTTTTTTTTTGGTGCAAAATAATGGGTGCTTTCAAATCTGATGAGGAGTTAATAGCAGATACTTAAGGTCTTGGCAGTGGATTGGTACTGTTTTCATACTAAGAGGTTTTGTGCAATGGTTGATCTCATTCAGGAGGGCATTTCCCAGCTCTGAGCAACAATTGAAATCCATGAATCTAAAAAGAGTAAAATTTATCATTACTGTGTTAAGGATGTGTTAAAGTGCAGGGCCAATTAAATATGTTTGAATAGGGGCAACTAAAGCTTGAAAGAGCAGTTTGATATTTTGGAGTCTAGAAGATGGAGATTTATACATTTAAATTGGGGTGGTTTTAATATTTAGCTGTATAACTGTGGCCTCAAAGCTTTGCCTTTTAGGATAAAAAGTGTAAAGAAAAGACTGGTTTATTTTCTTGTGCTGTAACTACTTAAATAAGCCTGGAGAAGAGAAGGCTCTGGGGAGACCTTACAGCAGACTTCCACTTCCTGAAGGGAGCCTACAGGAAAGATGGAGAGAGACTATTGATGAGTGCCTGGAGTGACAGGACAAGGGGGAGTGGCTTCAAACTGATGGAGAGTAGGTTTAGATTGGATATTAGGAACAAATTCTTTATTGTGAGTGTGGTGAGGCCCTGGCACAGGTTCCCCAGAGAAGCTGTGGATGCCCCATCCCTGGAAGCGTTCAAGGCCAGGTTGGATGGGGCTCTGAGCTCTGAGTAACCTGGTCTAGTGGAAGATGTCCCTGCCTGTGGAAGGTGTCTCTGCCCCTGGCAGGATGTTGAAACTAGATGATATTTAAGGCCCCTTCCAACCCAGGCCATTCTAGGATTCTATGACTCACGTTAAGAGAAGGCACATGATTCATGTAGTCAGAATGCCATGTTCAATAACTGTTGAATCATATTTGGAGCCGTACATATATATATATATGCATATATATATATACACATACATCTCAGCAACAAATAAAACAAGGAAAAGAGCCTGAAATTGGTTGCAAATACGTATTTTTTTATTAAACCTCACTTACAGGGGTTGTTGTCCAAGAATATTGGCCCTGGATATGCCTTTGTTGCAGGTTTAGTATGACGTTTAGTATTAACTTTTTCTATACCCTGCTGATTGACAGCTGGAACTGTGGGAAATAGTCTTCAAATAATTCTAAAAATCACTACAAAATTTCAATTCAGAAAAAATTCCTATCTGGCTAAAAACAGGAATTGATGTTTCTTACAAGATTCAAATTACTTTCTTTCTTCATTTTTTTTCTTCCTATTTTTCCCTGGCTGTACTGTGTCAATGGGACCTAAGACATTCTATTAATTTTCTGAGGTGTTTTAATGACAATGCAAAGTTGATTTTAGACTGATATGAAAAAATATTAGGTATTTCAGTAGAATATTCTGGACCTAAGAAGAATATCTTATATGGAAAACTGTGCTTTAGTGAGATGACCATGTTATTAATTAATTACAATTTTTAATTTCTAACTTTTAATGAAGAATTAATTTTTTTTGCCATACTTTTGCTTATTTGATCAGTCCTAGGCATATTTTTAGTCTTCTCTTCATCTATTGAAAAGAAGTATTACATGGGAAAAATTACTGTATAACACATTTTTGAAAATGGAAATGACAAGCATTAAAATTTTATCAGAGCTGTAACAAATGGTAGGGGTGCCCCATAGCCAGTGGTTGGATGGGTAAAGCAAGAAGTATAATCAAAACTGAAGTGTATTTAATCTCTGTTGCTGATCACTGCACAGCTTTAGCCTGTTTTCATCAAACTAATTGATGGCAAATGGAGCAGATGCATGATGAGATTATATCCCCAATTTATGGCACCGTTATAAGAAAATATTACTCTTTTTTTTTTTTCCATTACAAGTATTGGAAATTTAGAAAATGCACTGGGTTGGAACTGAAGCAATCTCTCCTGCCTGTCTAATGCATTGCAGATTTTTCTTCTTATTATTTTAAGCACTTAATTTATCATAATCCATTTCAGAAAAAAAAATTAAAATAGTCTTGTTTGATGTATTTTATAATTAAATCCTTGGCATTGACACTTCTTATGTTTGTTTCTACGCTATGATTATACATTTAGCATATCTGAGTTACTATAACTAGAGCAGAATCAGCAGATCCAGAATATTGCTCACACTGGGAAAGGGAAACTATGCAAGGAAGAACTATGCAGAGATGTATAATGTCCAATATATTCAGTCGTTCATTATAATACCCTTGTTTTGACATCTGAAATACTGACAATATCGTCTACATTTTTACACTTCTCATGAAACCCCATTATTTCCAGGCAAGATGCCTTCAGCATTTTTGAGCCTTGAAAGAGAAATGTGTTTGCAGTGTGTCCATGGCAACCAGCTCCAAACAAAACACTGAAAGGGGGCAAAATTTTACTTCTGTAACAGCAGGGGATGGATTTGTGAACAACTCTAGCCTCAGGGGAGGTGGGGAGTGTTAGAGCAGAAATTCCTGAGATGAAAACTTGTGAGGGATCAGCGGCCGGCAGAGGGAAATACCTGAACAAGAACAGACAAAGCAGTTCCAGAAGAAGGAGCTCCCATCGGGGATGATTTAGTCTGGTGAAGAAGGAGACATGACCAAGCATAAGAAACTGGTCAGAGAGTAAGTTTTTGGTGAGGATGAGGGAGAAATGGGAATAGGGGAACAGTTCTGCTGGGAGCTTGGGTATAGCAGCAGAATCTGGGAGCAATGCTGCGCGAGGAGCTGAGATGAGCAAGAATGTGCTGTGACACAGTTGAGAAAGGAACATAGGCTGTACTGGCTGAGCTGAACCTGCCTGAAATTAGGGTTTGGACCATGAGCAGGGCAGCGAGACTGAGGCTACAGGAAAAAAAGATGAGTATTAAGGACTAGAAAGGGAAGCCAAACAGCTTTGAAGCATAGAGTTAGATGCGGAGCAGAATTAGGAGAGTGGTGGTCTGGAAGGAAAAATAAAGAAGTGATCAAGTCCAGGGAGGCAGAAACTTGGAAAAGCGGGTCTGTTCACTGCAAAAACAGATTTATCAGAAAATTATGTGCTCTTCTTTCATATGACATATATCCTTCACTTCCTAATTCTTTAAGCCAACTGCATTTTAGCATATTCCCCAACTGACACAGGCAGAAATATGAAATTCCCACATCTCAGCAACTTTCAGATCCCAGGGAGTATCAGTAAAACCCACTGCTGAAGCAAATGTTTACTCACAAGATAAAGAGCCTACTGCTACTGTCTCTTACTCTACTGTGTAAGTGGCATAAATCTGTGCACGAGAAAGTTCCAGTACTGCTTAATACTCAGATATTAAAGTGATGCATAATAGTGGAATTTGTTTTTAATTTGCCATTAATAACATATGCACATACTCTACACTGCAGAGAAGTTTCAATCTTGCAAATTCAGCTCTAAAAACATATGTAAACTTCAGCACTGAGATTGCCCACGACATATGAAAAGTGTCTAGCAGGTGACTATACCAAGGCAAAAGTCCTTGGCATCTCTCTGTTCAGTGCCACTGAAATGGCTAGAACTATTCATCAAAAAAAATACTTCATTATTGATTGAGGTGTATTAATAGGCACTTGCCTGAAAGACAGACATAGTCCAGATTGAAAATATAACATATTGCAGTTTTAATAAGGTTACATTCAGTAGTGATTTCACATTTTTCCTCTTCTCCATGGAACTTGTCAGCTTCTGCTCTCAAAGCCCTTATCCTTTCACACATTGTTATCTTTATAAAGGGGATAAGACAATATATAAAATCCACTTTAGTAAAGGTCTCCCTTCATCCAGCATTACTGCTGAGATCCTTATACTGGCAGCAGTTTACCAAAGCACAGGCAAAAATCAATTTTAATTAGTATTTTTGGCTTTAATGAAAAGTGATTACAGAACTGGCATTTTAGTTAATACTGTTGAGATTTATAGTGGGCTGATGCTAATTAATTTTCTGTTGAATTGCTGTGGGCAGTGAATAACTGCAATAAAATGGCAGATTTGCTGATAGCAAAACTATATCAGCACTTCAGAGCTTCTTAACAAAAGGGAGCTTAATGGGTTGCAGGTATAATTTACATTACTTCTCATAAACTGCACATTATTGCTTCTTTGTGAAAGTGTTATGAAGAGCCAGTTTTTTGTATTTTATAATGAGAGCAATGTCTTTTCCCACAATTTGGTGTCAGAATATGCAAGCCTTCTGTAGAGTATAATAATATTTTAGGAACCTCTGGATAGGAAAGATTTTACTGAGTTAGAAAATTAATCTTCCCTTTAATACTTTCCTGCTGTATATTGTTGTTATTCTGTCATTAATTTTTAGTGTTAAGGATACAACTGAATAAGGCACTTGCCTTTAGACTTTGAGTGGTGTCAGAAGGACTATAATTTATTGTGGGCTTGAACAAAGCCCACTGCTAGAGGGATCTGATTCCACATCAAGCCTCCAGGTGTTATCCTAGAGCCTACGGCTTTGGGAGTGTTGGACTTCATCTAATTTTTTCCAAACCACAGTAGAACCGTCACAGCCTCCCTGACTTCAGAGCAGTCATTATTTGTGAAATGTACACACTCCCCACCGGAGTCAGGAGAGAGCTCTTTATACACCCTGCATGAAATTCCAGCTGCCCAGTGGAGCTCACGTGCAAACCTGGAAACCCTGTTTTGTCCTGGAGCTGGAGCAGGGGAGGCAGTGCTGTGGGATGAGCAAACACTGACGGAGCACTTGTGTGACTGACCTCCAGGAGAGGCTGACCTGTGCTGGGTTGGCACCGTGAGCAATGGGGGATGCATCTGCTTGTAAGTGCAGGACAAAATAATTGCTCAGGAAGGAAGGAATGGCTTCTACTCCAGACTTTATGGAGATATTATGACACCGGCATCTGTCCCTGGTGAAGGAAGTGCTGCCAAAAGTATTAAGAAAGTAATGAGCTCCTCAAATAGTGAAAGCAGCTGGCTTTGTTTTCCTGGTCAAAACCAGGCAAATTCCTCTTTTAGGTTTATACTAGCATTAAGCTTTTCTTCGGTAGGTATGAGGAATGGAAACTTGCATAATTTTAAACAAAATCCAAAATTCTCCTTTGAACTTTTTGGCTCTAGTGTTTGAGACCTTATAAAACACACTCAGAAAGAAAAGTTTCAGAGGGAAACCATGGGCATTGCCACCAAATAGAGGGAATTAATGTCCCACCTTCAAACACAGGTCCAGCTGCATATTCCTGTCACAGGCACTATTTAACCCTTCTAACACACATGAAGAATATAATAAAATTGCACCATATAGTCCCTACTGCAAACTGTTTCAGACAGGAACACTGGGCACTTTTCACATCTAACAGAACTAGCAAATATGGTTGCACCTTGTCTGAGGTAGGTAGTTGGTTGTTAGCGGTAGTTAAAGTTTTAATTAAAACAATATGTGATTTAATTATGATAATTGTAAGGACATCTTAAACATATTTCCTTATTCTTTGTTGTAAGTATCAGAAAAAACAGAACAATACAAGCAAAAATGTCTTCTAAAGCTATTGTAGCTTTAGGTATTGCAATACATGTGATGGTAAAATCTTGGAGACCATAAGGATACTAAATATTGACATCCAATAGAATAAGGAAGGTACCTAAACATGTTGGAAAATCTTTCTGCAAGCCCTAGATTTGAAGCAGAAGCAGATGAGATATATCTTACATGCAGAGTTTTTTACAGTGATGAGTGGTTTTATTCTGGTTTAATAAGGAAATGACATTTATGTGATTACTCTATGTATGTGTGTCTATTGCTACTCTCCTTTTAAATATCTTCAGAATCTCCTGTCCAATTTTATCAAATCTGACAGACAGAAGATATTAAGCTATTAAGTTCCTACAAGTGGCTGAATAGGGGCAAGAGATGCTACTTTTCTACAGTCAGTAACCCTACTGTGGAAAAGGCTCAAGCATGAGCTCACTCTTCAACAGGCATCACAGCATCACAGCACAGAGACTTTGAGATAAAAACCCATCAGGCATCATTAGTTTTAATGCTCACAGGCTGACTTGGTTCTCCCCTCCGTCCTCCCTGCCCAAATACATGAAAATTGGCTGTGTGCTGTTTTCTGCTTTGTTTAAATAATATCCATTTGCAGGCCAGATGACACATTAGGCGCTACATTAGTCTCCATGACTGCCACTGTAATCTTGAGGGCCAGATTGTTGCTCGCTCAGGATGGATGCACAAATGGAGAAAGGTTGTGTGTGCCACTCTTCCAGTATGTCCCTTGCTACAGAGAGGTGGCAAAACAGCTTTTGTTTGGTCATGCAAAGCTGCTCATTGCTAGCATACCCATGGCAAAAATAAAAGAAGGAAGAGGCTAAATCCAACTTCCCAGCCACACTGACTCACATTCAGATTATTCACATTGTTAAGATTGTGTGAAATGAAACAGTTTTATCTTTCATCTAAACAATACTATCAATGCATTTCTGTTCAGCAGTAGAGAATCCTGCAGTAGCCCAAAATACAAATGATCTGAATGTTGCTATGGTACTTGTGATGCAGGGATGCTCAGTCACCTTTTTCACAGGAAAAAACCATTCACTAGCATATTAGTGGGCTTTAGTAAGAGGTGTGGTCTTTAAGAAAGGTGTGAAAACTGGACTCTTCCTTAGAAACTGAGTAACAAGCAACACAAAGTATTCAAATTGTCCCATAAACCTGAAAATAAAAGACTCAGCCCACGGTAACATTGTCACTTGAAGCTGAATGTTAGATTTAATTAACATCCACTACATCACTAACAAGCTGCCTAAGTACTGAAGCTACTTTCAGATGGTAGGAGATAACACGAAGCTGGTGTGCTTTATGATTTAGATTGACGTCCATTACCTCATCCATTACTCTGGAAACTACAGGCTGCTAGTCTCACATCAGTGCCTGGTAAAGTTATGGAGAAGATTATCCTGGGAGGTAGACAACACAGTCATCAGTCATAGCCAGCACAGCTTCTGTGAGAGGAAAGTCCTGCTTATCAAATCTGGTCTCCTTTTGTGACAAGGTAACCCACCCCACTGATCAAGGGAAGACCGTTGATGTGATCTTTCCGGATTTCAGCAGAGCTTTTGATACCGTCTCTCCCAGGATCCTTCTGGACAAAATGCCCATCCCCCAGCTGGATAAACACATCATGGGATGAGTGACCAACTGGCCCACAGGTTGGGCACAAAGGGTTACAGTGACTGGGGTGACATCAGACTGGTGACCTGTCACTAGTGGGGTTCCACAGGGCTCCGTCCTTAGCCCTTTGCTCTTCAACATCGATATAAGTGACCTGGACACAGGACTGGAAGGGATATTGAGCAAGTTCACAGATGATACAAAACTGGGAGAAGCTGTCGACTCCCTCCAAGGCAGAGAGGCCCTGAAAGAAGACCTTGACAAATTAGAGAGATGGACAGTCTCCAACCATATGAAGATCATCAAGGGAAAGTGCCGGATTCTACACCTAGGACAGGGCAATCCTGGTTGTGTGTACAGTCTGGGGAATGAGAGGCTGGAGAGAAGCACCATGGAAGGGGAACTGGGTGTCCTGGCCTATGGAAAGTTGAACATGAGTCAGCAGTGCCCTGGCAGCCAGGAGGGCCATCCATATCCTGGGGGGCATCAGGCACAGCATCGCCAGCTGGAAAAAGGAGGGGATTGTCCTGCTCTGCTCTGTGCTGGGGCGGCCTCACTTCAAGTGCTGGTGAAAGATATTAAACTATTGGAGAGCGTTAAAGAAGGGTCATGATGATGGTGAAGGGCCTTGAGGGGAAGTCGTATGAGGAGCATTTGAGGGCACCTATCTGTTCAGCCTGGAGGAGACTGAGGGAAGAGCTCATTGCAGTTACAACTTCTTCATGAGTGGCAAAAGGGGCAGGCACTGATCTCTGTGGTGATCAGTGATAGGACCTGAGGGAATGGCTTCAAGTTGTGTCAGGGGAGGTTTAGTTTGGATATCAGGAAAAGGTTCTTTACCCAGAGGGTGGTTGGGCACTGGAACAGGCTCCCCAGGGCCACAGCACCAAACCTGACAGAGTTATTTGGACAACACTCTCAGGTACATTGTGGGATTCTTGTCCTGTGCAGGACTGAGTTGGACTCAATAATCCTTTTAAGTCCCTTCCAACTCAACATATTCTGTAACTTTATGGTCTAGAGTTCCAGACATGCTGCACCCAGGAAACTATTTAAGTTTCCAAAATGTTTTTACTCTCTGGTGGGTATTGGTCCTCTAACAAACACATTGTGCTTGTTTTGGCTGGGATAGAGTTAATTTTCTTCATATTGGCTGGTGTGGGGCTGTGTTTTGGATTTGTCCTGAAACAGTGTTGATAACACAGGGATATTTTTCTTATCACTGAGTGGTGCTTGCACAGCACCAAGTCATTTTCTGCCTCTCACATGACCCCACCAGCAAGGATTTGTGACAGCTGACCGCAACTAAGAAGGGATATTCCACATCGTATGGTGACATGCTCAGCATATAAAGCTGGGGGAAGAAGAAGGAACTGGGTTACTCATGATAGAGCCCTGCTGTCCTAGAGATGGCTGAACATCTGCCCATCCATGGGAAGTGGTGAAGGAATTCCTTGTTTTGTTTTGCACTTTTTCAAATCCAATAATGACAAATGTTTGACTTCTTTTGGGCAGCAAACAGTTTAATGTGCCTAACATCCCCAAAAATCAGATTGTGTGGAGCAGCTCTCGATCAAACCCTAAGTAGTCACTGGGATGGAATTCCCAGCAGGCTCAAAACCATCCTCTACAAAGCCCCGTGAAACAGGCTGGAGAGGAAAATAACTGCTGGGCGCTCACCTCACACAAAGCTGTTGAGGTTGCCAGCTGCTTTACAGCAGACTCCACCTGAAGAGACTTTAAATTTGACTCCTGAGAGATGTTGATTTTAAGCACAGCTTTGTTTTTGGCCCGTACAAGAGGTTGTTCCCACTGCAACAAGTCCACAATTTAAAAAGACAGCTCTGACCAGCTGTGCCTCTCTGTGGTTCTCTAGTCACTCTTTAGCGATCCTCCTCCTGTGGTGGCATTTTCCTGGCTCTGAAAAGCAACATTATGTTCCAGTATATTTCCTGTCTGAGAAAATGCCACCCCACTTGCCAGTTTTGCTGCCCTCCAGCTGGCCATGTTTCCCTACACCTGTCACTGTCTACTGTTGCACAGGAATGGCCGGATTTGAAGAGGAGGGAGAAACATTTGGCCTTAGCTTCCACTCCAACTCCCCATTTTTCTCATGAGCAGGTCTGTGAGAGCAGCTTTTTGTTCCCCTCTAATGTGTAGCATGTAAAGGATCACAAGACTCAGAAGACAGAGATGGAAAAAAGCCTTAGCAACGGAATTCCATTGAGCACATGCTGAAACTGAAGCCAGTGAGAGCTGAAGCACCTTGTTCTGGGCTTTTGTGAGTTCGAACCTTGGCCTGGTGACTTCTTTCTCACTTCTTTCTCACTTCTTTATGGTTTCACAGCCCTTAATTTAGTACCTTCCCTTAAGTCCCTGAGTGAGTGGTTTTTTAGAAACTAAACAGTTGCTCTGTGGTTGAACCCTGGAGCTGTACAAAGAGGAAAACCCCTTCTGTCTCTACTTTGCATTCAGCACGATGAATTCCCATACACACTCCTCTGTTTATAGCCCTTCAGCTAATTCTTGACCCATATGATTCTGTTCCTATCTAAGGCAATTAAAATAATTCTTAGAACAGGGTATCATGACACACTGATTAAATGCTTCTCTTCAGCTGAAAAAGCCACACTTTGCCTTCCCTACTAATTTCATAATTCTGGCAAAGAAAGCAATCAAGATTTCCTGGCAAGATTGAAGCTTTACAGATTGACATGAATGTTTCCAGCAGTCCTGTTATCCTGTTACATATAGGGCTAACCTGAATCCAATATAAATATTTTGCATGGGTAGCATGTAGCTGTGCAAAACACACTGGAGTGCCTTAGGAGAGGAATCAGCCCTCAAGTGGAAATGTTCACTTCTAGTGGTAGCAGATGGTTGGTTTCACCACGTGTCACCTGCACAGCTTGGGTGAGCACACCAGAGGATAAAAAAGTTGAAACTAATCCTCCATCCATGCTTTCTGTCTGGCTCACCTGTCCCAGAGGGAGGATCAGCAGGGCCCATGACTCTTGCAAGTGTCAGAAACTGACGTTCAAAGAGAGTGGCAACATCACCACTGGCAAAGGGTAAAAGTGACAACCAATTTACTTGGTGCAGGGGGAAAGAAATGTCCTCTCCAGGAACTGGACAGGAATCAAAGATCATTAATGAAACGTGTAAAAATATCACTACACCCAAGAAATTTCTTTTCCACGTCTCCTTGGCCCACAGCAGATGGCCAGGTACTGTCTGAGGAAGTGCATGCTTGAAGCAGAGGCCTGGATGGTACCAGACCCAAATGTGGACAGGTTCTTCCTCCCTGGGCTGACACCATGAAATGTTGATGTTGGGTGCCAGCTGCATTTAGAAACACAGAACGTGATGCAGTGCCATCAGAATATTTGGCCTCCATGCTGCTCTTATGCACTCAGATCATGTTGCTGCTGAATCATCATGCTGCCATCAAAACTACATCACTGTCCATTTCTCAGTCTAAATTTATGCAAATATTTTATGTATTTCCTACAATCCTTCCCCATACATGTTAGTTCTGTCTTGCAAACTTCAGTTCACTGACCTCCAGTTGCACCAATTCAACTTTTTTATTGATCTATTAAGCACATCAGGTCATGGAAGTGAATTTCACTTAAAACCAAAACACAACCAGCATGCTGGAACATGCTAGGTAAAGTAAATAATAGGGTAGTCAGCTTCTAAGTCTGTACATTCCCCAGTCTCAGGTTTATCTGATTCCAGCATCTGGAAGCAAATATTATTTATATTAATGACTTAACCTACCTTTAAATATATTATTAATTTATAGTAAGAAAACAGTAGATCATGAACAGATCTCAAATAATTTTGAAATGCAAAAAACAAAGTAAGGGATATATTTATAAGTCATCCAAAATGAAGCAGTTCTTTATAATTCCTTCAAATTTTGTATTTGCATTTTTTGTACTATTGTACTATTATACATTTGTAGAAAACATGACCCAGGTTTGAACTATGCAAAATACCTAATGAGAGCTCCCTTAAATTTTTATTTATAAACTTAAAAGGGGTGAAAACCAAATTCTTAGCTTTGAAGATCCTCAAGCTTTGCTGTATTTCCAATGGAGATTTGAATTTTGCAGCAGCATACAAAATTAAATGAGAAAGTAATCTGCTAGTGACCTGCTCTGTTTCATCTATTTAACTTTCAATCTACCTCAGAAAGAAAGTTCAATTAGTTTTGAGATATATATATAGATATATATATATATATGGATATATATATCTATATTTATGATAGTGAGGATGGCAGAACCCATTGTATTTCCATGACATATGAAAGTAATTTCATTATTTAAAAATTAATGTCGTGTTTTAAAGTGCATTTCTACCCTCAGCAAGACTAAATGGCCAGTGTTCAATTTTTGGTAGTAAAACTGGTTTTATAGAGGAAAAGAGGTTTTTCAGTGCAAATGACCCTTTCTGCTCACAACAGTGCTATGAAACTGCCTAAATACAACTATTCACAGACTTCTGGTGGCAGAAAAAATTCTGGACATAGAAGTGAGGGGCATTTATTAATCCTAACCCCAACATTTTAAACTGAGAGGGTGTTTGATTTCAGAAATTGCTGACTTTTAAGCAATATCAGGCAAATGTTAGAGAGTGAACATCAACTTGGCTCACTGAGACAGCACAGATCCTGGTGGAGCAGTGTCACACCACAAAAAAAGCACAGCGCTCTGACTTCTCCACAACAAAGCTAAAATCCAGAGGGTCTATCCATCACCTCTGGATGTGTGTGGATGGGCACTCAGCCACTGTGCTGCTTTGCTCCTGCTTGGCTCAGGAACAGGGCTCTCAGGTGCCTCCAGACTGCTGCTTTTCCCAACAGGCCCACAAAGCTGCTCATTTTCCCTGCGCAACTGCTGCTTTATGCAGGCTTTAAACATGCAGATCCCTAGCTTCCCTCTGTGAGATTTTTCTAGCCCTTCCAAAGAAAATCTTTTTCACTCCTCTCTTTCTCTTTGTCCCACGTGCTCTGTACTCCTGCTTTATAGCTTACTGACCCTCTGGAGATAAGAGATAAGCAGAGATGACAGATATTTTTGCTTAGCCCTTTTCTTCCCTCCCTTCCTCCCTCTTGCCTCTCCTTTCTTCTACGTAAAAGGTGAGAGTCTGGATCTGCTGAAATTCATCGTTTTGTGAAGTTCATTGAACTTTGAATTTATACTCATGGAAGTCAACACAGCCAAGGTGTCTTACTGGGATAAGCTGCCTGTGATGCACCTACTGTTATTACCTATTTCTGACAAATATTCCTCTTATTACAAAATCCCTGCACAATGGGAATACAAATTACATAAAAATGGACAAACCTGAAATACAAAGTAACCTTCACTATCATATCAACCATCATTAAATCCTGACAATTTAATGTAGTCTATTGGCAAAATTAAATTTTAGTTGTAGTGTGTTTGCCATGATTTAAAATTTCCTCTGCATGCACCACTACTGTTTGAATATATTTCTAATTCTCTCACTAAAATGTTGGGAGATAGTCTCCAGAACCAGCTAGATGGTACATCTTTAAATAATGAATTTAAATAGTAAATTCTCTGAAAAATGGAAAGGGCAATCTTCAATAAGGACAAGATAAGTTTCAGCTCTTCCTCCTTCACTGTGAATGGAAGACTCCTTGGATGCATCAGCTCCAGGGTCACGTACTTAGAAATATGCACAAGCCACTAAGGTAAAGAAGCCATTTATGGTCTCTGTCTGCCCTGACTGTACTGTGGGAAGCCCACCACTACCTGTGCAAACGCCTCTCACTGATGTGAATGTGAATCATCGTATCTGAAATGCCAGATCTCTCCCTCCATGAATCAAGACCTCCAGAGAGCTGTTCAGTACAATCCAGGGTAGGACCACAATAATTAATGAGCCAAATCCTCCCTTCGTTTCCAGTTTCTTTGCTTTGAACCTAGCAAAATTCTTAGGGTCTGATTTTCTGTCAGTGTAAATCTGACAAGATTTGTAACAAGTTCTTGATGACTTTGTATTTTCATATTCAGCCGCTTGATTTAGGTTTTAGAAATCTGTCTAAATTCTTGGAGTGGTAATGGGTTAGGATGAGAAATTATTTCTTGAAAATAGAGGGAATAAATATGTTTGAAAGTATGGATGCCTGCAGGGTGTTTGTTTGGTCTGGGTTTTTTTGTTGCTTGGCCTCTGAGTTTCAGAGATTCTTTTTCATTGAAAAAGCCATGGTGCAATAGACTGGATGTTTTATGAGTGTATCAAAATCTTAAGCACTGGCAGCAATTCTATTTATTGAGCAAAACATAAAGATGTATTCAATTGTCTACTGCCATAGTTCTCAGAGAACTGAGAAATAGGAGCAATATGTAATTAATCTTTTGTGCTGCAGTGTAAAATAGGCTATGCAATTTAATTTTTATTTTGTTTATTTGCTTCTTCTCTTTTTTTTTCTTTAAAGTGTAAATTTGTACACCACCTAAATAAATGTAAAGTCTATTTACAAGATGGGTTTTATCAGCTCTATTTTATCAGCTTTATTATTGCAGGACTTGCAACCTGCAAAACGCTTTATCATTCTATTTCAGTAAATCAAAGCAAGTTATTTCTGGAAACATCCCTTTGTGGAGCAAAGGAGGAAAGCACCTCTCTGCTTCTACCTCTGTATTTCCATCCTGATTTTCTGGCAGGAGCCTGTCTCTGCTAACTCAGCTGGACAGACGGCTGCAGTGCTATGTGAAACATTCCCTTTAGCCTAGTACTTCTAGTTCTTGCAGGCTGAAAAATTGAGGAAGCTGTGACAGGATGACCATGCCAAGAGACTAGGAGCTTATGCATGTACAGCTAAATCTGATTGCCAGCAAACCCAGATGAAATAAGTGAAGGCAGAGACTGAACAGCTCTTTTACATAGTGCTGTGACAGCTATGCAGAGAGCTGTGCTTGAAGCAAAAGGACTTTCTGGGAGTTAAATGGCACAGTGGACGAGATGAACACTACTCACCTAATTGTACCCCTGCACACTTGGAGATAAATCCTACAGACTGCAGCTGAAAGCTCCTCTTCAGAACTTAGCATCTCCATGTTGGGAACAGGATTAAATCAAAGCGTAATTGCATTAGAGTTACTCTTTAGTTATTTTACAGTTTTTCAACAAAATTGTGGCAGATGGATAAAATTCGAGTCAATACCCACTACGATAAAGCAAAGAGATCACTCAGAAGAAGATATACAATTAAGAATAATATCTGAGCCAAGAGTATCTGGAATGTATTAATAAATACTGCTGATATTCTATCCCATCTCCAGTGCCTGGCCTCTTAATCCATAGCCCCATATTTTTATTGATTTTAGAGGAGACATAATTGGTTCTGGAATAAGGGTAACAGTATAAGCTCTTGCTGCCCACAATTGCCAGAAAACAGGTAAGTAGCAACCCAGATGGACCTCTCAGCAACAGAGCAGCCAAAGCTGCCTGGAAAAGGTCAGAAGAGCACCAAACACCACCCTGAGTCACACAAAAGCTGGCACTAAGAACAGCACAGGATTGTGACTTGGGGGTGAAAAGCTACTTGGGGCTGTAGGCAGAGGAGGCTGTGAATGAGTGGGAAACCTACATCCTGGAGCAAAACCAGCCAGGAGAATATTCACAGGAGAGGTCCTCTCTGCAAAGCAGCATGAGGATCTGATGCTGGGAAGCATTTAGATGCATGTGTGTGTGCGTACAACTGTATATTAGGACAGAGAGGAAGTGAACAAGAAGCCAATACAGACTATGGGTAAAAAAAGGATCAAATTTCAGGGTACTGAGCACATAGACATATCTTTCCAACTGTAGTGGTTGCATTCATTTGGTGTTTCTTTGTGCCTGTACAAGGCACTGTCTCCTACCAGAAATGCCCGCTCAAGAGGCTAAGAGAAGGCAGGAATAACACAACTGTGGTGAAGAGGGAGGGGGAGACCAGGTGCACTTAATGCTCCTCAACTTCCATCTCTGTTCAGCTGAACACAACGGCAGTGGGATGTGGCTGAGTGCAGGTCAGTGGAGATGACAATGACAAAGCTAAATCGATCATACAGGAAAATACCAGTGTATTTATGAGAACTATCTTACACAGAGATCTTACAGTGATTCAATTATTGCTCCAGCTTTAGAGACCAGTCACTCAGAAGGGAACATTGCTGCTGCAGAATGCAGTAATTTCTGTAACAGGCTATCATTTGTTCTCTTAATGCTGTCTGAGAAGATCATCTTTAGTCAACATTTGAGTAGGAAAACAGCTGTGTTGTTTATATTGGCAAGCGGTCACTTTTTAATGCTGATGAGGGTAGAGGTTAAAATTGAAACATCTATTCCAATTCCAACCATCTATCAGGAGACAGAATATATTGCCCCTATATATTGTGAATTCAGCTTGGCAGAAATTACAAAAAAAAGTCAAGAACTGCTGTAAAGATATGCCAACTCTCCTATAAGGGGAGAAGTATCATTTGTGGAAAATACACCTACCAGAAGGTATAGTAAAATTGATGGAAAAGTTACTTAAGCTGACAGTTCTACCTGGGAGTGTCCATGCCAGAAATGGCATATCAGGAAAAAAATCCCCAGAAAAGGATCCTTTAGTAGAAAGTGCCAAAAGAAATGGCAGAGTTGCTTTCAGTTCTGCTTCTCATATGTGTCTGCTATGAAAAAACAAAATCATTTAATTTTCATAATTGTACATGCAGAGCAGAGAGAGGGGCACCTTTCGGAAGAAGGGGGAGAAACATCCTACGTTCCCAGGGTATCAGTGGGGTACATGTTGATGACATCTAAGGAGGGGGAGCTGTCCAGGATCTGCTCCATGCTTCTCTTCCCCAGAAGTGGGTCTGCTGAAAAAGCCTTACAAGAACAAAAAGCCTCAAGTGAGGAACAGGTCAGCAGAGCCATCTCAACACTCGGTCTCACAAAACACTATTGTCTTCTTTAAATCATTGTACTCCTTGTTATCCACAGGATCCTAAAGGCAAGTCATACAGGAACACCAAAACTAAAACAATCTTTATATCACTAATTTTATCTTCAGTTCGGAGTGTCACCATTTATAATTTTTTTTTGGGAATGTTTCACAGCTGTTAATAAACTTTAATTCTACTCATGTGAGAAAAGGGGCTCCTATTAGTCTCTCTTCTTTTTTTTTTGACAAGAAAATTGAGGAGGAAACTGATTATCTATTAATTTTAGTTTTCAGTATGAGATACATAACCTGACTTTTCAGGAAACTTGACATTGTTAAGCCCTTTGTGTATAGGTCCGTATAGCATCCTGAGGTAGGCCCAGGGTTAGAAATGTAGTTGAACACTGCTGTCAGCATGACATGGTCCATTAATATTTAAGATCTGTGTCCCACTAATTTCTCTGTGCATCGATATTAGAATTATGTATCCCACCAACTCCAGTTGCAAAAGTGAGTGCTCAGCACTTTGCAGAGCTGATATCCAGACTGCAAGCTGACCAGCTGGAAAATGAGAAGGTCTCAACTGGTCAAGGCTTGTAAAAATGCTCCTTGGAGTAATGCACTGAACATCATGCAGAAACGCTTAGGACGGATATTGTTCATTCCCTTCCTGAAGTCTGCTCTGTTTATTATACTCCTTTCAACAGATGCAGAAAGATTGTCCAGTATTTTGTAGACATAACTGCATATCACTTCGTTACTCAGGAGATCTAGTCTGCACAATTTAAAGGGGAAACTACCTATGGAAAAAGGTTCTGTCTGAGCTCTTGAAACATATGGACAATGAGTGAATTAAGGTTGCACGAGCAAACTTAATTGTAGCATTCTCTCATTTGCATCCTTGATTCTCCAGCTGCTTTCAAACCTTGGCTGAGATAATTTCTTTTTTGTTCTTCCTTTAATCCCTTCATTCCCTTGGGATACTCTGTAAGAGAGGATTATGCTGACACCCAACCATGTCTTCCTACAAGCTTACATACCATCAGCAGCAAGTGGCCTTGATCATACCCATACCTCCCAGGGCCACGTCAGTGAAATGCTGTACTGGTGTCAACTCTGCCAGGTGTTGGATCATGGATGAGGGCACCTTGGCTGTCACAGTCATAATTTCTATCTTCTTTTAATACTCATGCATCCCACATGTCAGCTAACTGGGAAAAAGTTAGTGCCCAGTCAATTTGTTTACATCCTATGTGGAATATTTGCTGATGTGGGAAGTCCTGCCCTTTTGAGGACAGCAAACAGCAGTGGCCTTTAAAATACAAAAGATTTTCTTGTGTGTTATGACCTGCCCCTGAGGCAGGGCAGCTGAGCTTCCTGTTAACAAATCCCTTGAGGTGAATTAGACTGAAACAACACAGATTGATTGGTATGAGGCAGATTTGCTTAAAGCAGTGTGACTGCAATGGAAAGGAGGTAGCAGCTGTTTTGGTTCTTTTCTAGAAAAATATAAGAATATCATGAAAAAAATATAAGTTAAAAAAAGAAAGAGAAGGAAAGGACAGAGATAGATAGTGGAGAGGAAGGATATCATCAATCATGGGTAAAGAGACAAGACTTGATCACTGCAATTTTGATGTTTGTGGTCAGACTAATGGTCACAGTCTTGATTTGTTGGGGGTGGAGGCCCATGAATAAAAGAGTTCATCAGGTTGTATATATTAAAATTATCATGGGAACATCTAGATGCTTCCTCAGGAAGGAGATTCTTTGTGTCTTGTGCAACACTACAGGAGAGTTCCCAAAAGAGTCGGGGGGGGCTTTGGGGTCCTTGGTGGTCCAANTCCTTGGTGGTCCACAGTCACCTCTAGAGGTATGACTGCCACTGGACCCTGCTTCTCTGCAGCTGTGTCTTATGGGGAAAGGGGGAAGTGGGCCTCAAAAAACCATTACCCCACCTCTGTAGGATCTGCTTCTTACTGGACATTCCCCTTGATTGGCTTGAAACTGCTTGTTTAAGACATTATGTTCCTGGTTGTCCTGGATGTAATCAAACCCGGAGAAACCTGGATAAGGGTTAGGATGCCACACTTGTGAAATTGCTCTCCCAGAATTCAGGGTAAGGAACAAACTAGCTTATAGTTGAGAAGCTTTTTCCTCCCACCCTCTCACNACATACTTTTGGATACATTTTACACTGTAACCTAGGACACACACTGACCAGCAAATTCAGACGACAAAAATGACAACAAAACCTGGGATGTGCTAAAAAAATACACACATAGAACTGTGATTTGTGAAGAATAATAGAATATGCCCCATGCAATGAATTGCTAGAGATCTTGGCCTCAGATTTTATTTTGTGAAAAGACATGTGCCTCTTAAAATGGCTTGTTAAAAGGAGAGAGATGGATACCAAAATTTCAGTGGAGCTAAAAGACATTTATCACAATAACTCACCTGATGGAGAGGAGAATTGAGCAATATTTGCAGACAACTTTAATCAGATGCAGGAGTTAATAATACTTGGAGTTCTTTGGATTGAAAATAAGCCAGGCATTGGTAAATTGTTTGAAAGCAATCTAATTTTTAACAGGAGTGCAGTGGTGACTTTTTAAAATAGATGCAAGTAAGTAGCTTGTAAAGACATGCTGTTGCTTCATTTTGGTCAGTTTCTGTGGCTTCAGTTAATCTGACAGAGATGTGTTCAAGAAAACTGCTGCAAATTTCAGCACAGGAAGCAAGAGGTGTTTCTTCCGTAAAGAAACTATGAAGGCTTTACCAACCACTAAACAAAGTTTTTAAATGAAGACTTTTGGTTTTAGTTTTAGGATTTTGGCTTCTGTTTTTAAAGAAAGCTATGACAACAACAAACTGTGATGGGTAAAACAAAATCCAGGCTTATTGGAAATATTCAGAAGCTCTCATGCTAGTGTAAAAGAATCCCTCAAAACCTGAACAGGACTGTTTTTATTCCTAAATCACCACTGATGTCATCCTGTTAAAATGTTAGGAATCTTGCATGTGGAGAAGTATCATGGCCTGAGATTTTCCAGATGTTTTCCTGGTCTTCATCAGTTATTTCCAAAATCCAGAAATGACTTGTTTACTGGGTTGCAAAACTCTTGGTCTGTACTATGCACATCTCTAGCACTGGCTAACAGAATACCAGCAGACTTTAGACAAAATTGCAATAGGGCCAAGAGATCACAAGTTTCTGGGGATTTTCAGCACTTCTTTTCTGAAGCAGATGACTGGCAGGTGATTTCTGGCCCCATCTCTGTCTACGTCAAGAAAAGAAGTGTAGACACTTTTGGTGCTCCACAGATCTGAGCTCTCCAGAACTCACACAGCATTTAGATTTATTACCTCTTGCTATCAGTGGAGCAATTCCGATTGAATTCCCACTGGGTTGTGTCTCAGCAGCCAACACCTTTAGGAAAATTTTTCTTGAGCATGCTTTTCTCTTCCCTATCACTGGCATGCATCATATTTGGGGCTGGTTTCTGAAGGAGTGCAAGGAATTGCCTGTCAAGATCTGAGAGGGACTTTTACGACAGCCTTGAAAAGGGCAGGAGGAGTGGAGGACAGCAGCTGTGTCAGAGCAGAGAGCACCACCAAAATGTGGCTGATTTGTGCGCTGCTAGAACTGGAAGAAATTTTAGGAAGCAGAATTTCTTTTACAGCATTTTCCTAACACTGTATTAGGAAAAGGGAATGGGATTACAACCAGGAAGGAAATTCTGAACAAACCTGTTCTGATGCAGTGGGGTCTTTAATGAACAGGGCAATTAGTGATTTAAGATGATATTCAGTCAAAAGGTTTATCTTCAGCTCAGTGGCCCCAGAAAGAGGCACTGGAACTGACTCAGGAGAGTCACTACTCCTTGTGGCACTTTGAGAGGACACAGGTCAGCCTAAATTTTCCCTCCTCTGCATTTGAGGTTTGCTAATATGTTTTGGTAGGGTTAGAGGCTACCAACAGATTGTGCTACTTCTGCTGTAATGTTTTTTCTAACTGAGCACAGAAGAAAGTTCAGTAAAAAAAATCCAGCTAAAAGGAAATGATGAACTATACCAAAAGATAAGTCATTGTTGCATTGACTTTAAAAAGTGAGGAAGGTGGAGATTTCTCTGCACTAGAATCAGATTACCAAAGCAGTAAAATGAGGAATTAGGAATGGAATAGATAAGAGTTGAAGACACTATTAAAAGATTACAGAGTCTAGAAATAGACTCTGATAGAATAGAACAATGACTACTCAACCTATATTTCACACTCCTAAAGCAAACTAGGAAAACATGTAAGAAACTTTTCATGGATGTACCCAGTATTAGACTATTCAATGAAATAAAATTTTAAAAAAATTAATCTGATTGAAAACACTTTGTACTCCAGGAACAAAAGTTCTAAATATAGTCTTTGGACTAGGAGTGAGAGAATTTTGGATACTTCAAGAAAACAAGTGTGTACTCACAATGTCCAGTGAACACGGGCAGTCATTATATGTCATTCATATATGTATGTACACATGTTCTTATCCACATATAAAAGTGTACTATTTTTTGCAGCATTCAAAAAATTTCTACAAAGCCTTTATTTAAAAAAAATCTTTCCCTCAATTTTATTATGTGCTCTGTGATACAGAACATTTTTCTTAAAGCCCAGGTTATGGGGTCAAATATTGCATAAAATAACAGCAGAAAAGGAAGAAAAAAGATTGTAACCCTCTTGGCTGTAAGCAAAAAGTTGAAAGCATGAAAGGAATGCTGAATAAAAGCTCAGAATGTCAAAATGATCCTCCTTAAATACAAATATCTCATCATTTCAGTTCTAATATGATTATTTTTGCAGGGCTTGCCCTACTTTTTTTTTGAACTTTTAGGATTAGTTATAGTGCAGTGTGTTCACCCTTAGAGCCATTTTGATGACATAAAATGCAAATGAGATTAAAGTGCTTTTGTGTTTGCCTCTCTGTGACCCACTGAAGGCTTGACACAGAGGTGACTGTTTCAATCCTGCTCTAGATACTTCCTGAGTTTATAGATTCTTGTTTCTCCTGAAGAGGAGGGAACAGGAAAAGGATGATGCTCAAGCCAGAGCAGGCCGAGCCATCTTTCTGACTGGGGGGCTTTGGGAAACATCAGTGTCTCCAGGCACACTGTGTGCTGTCACACCGGCTGTAACCACAGACGATCTATACCCACCACGCCCGGCATATTCTCACTAGATACTGACTAAAATAGTAATTAAAGCAAAACTCTTGTGTTTTACCCTTTCAGGTTATGGCATTTATTTGTGAATTTTATGAATTATTTTTGGTGAGATTTTACCATTGCCACTGTTTGTCCAAATGGATTCAAGGAAGGATTTTGAGATATCCCTGATGATAAGCACATTTGGGGCACCAGGATTGTAGGCCATGCCCAAGGGCATGAGTTCTACATATGAGCTGTACAGTCTCACCATGGAACCAGAGAATCACAGAATATCCTGAGTTGGAAGGGACCCACAAGGATCTTTGAAGTCCAGCTCTCAGCCTTGTGCAGGACAGCCCCAAGATTCACACCATGTCTGGCAGTTTTGAGAGTATTTTTTAAAAAAGAGAACATTTTGCTAGTGGTTATTAAAACATAGCCCAGTCTGAGATCCTAATTTTCAGAATGAACAAACCCTCTTCTGGCATAAATTGATGACACATATTTGTAATCAATTTCTCTCTGATGTATTGACTAGGACTAGCCTGCTGATTTCTCCTGCTATACCAGAATTATCATGAATTATGACAGAGTATGTCTTGCGGAAATGGTCCAAAGTTCATATTTTTCTCTGCAATGCAAAAATACCTACCAGGATTGGAACATTTCAAAACAATTGTAACAGTAATACTAAAGCATTAGCTATAAAATGTAGGAAAAAACAAGGAATAATTAAAGACTTAAAGAAAGAAGAGAAGAAAATCTTAAAATCAATTGAAATGTGAAGGAATCCTGCAAATATGAAATCTACTTAACTGCATGTTTCATTTGAAATACCATTAAGGTGAAATGCACACTACTTACAGAAAGCCCTGTTACTTTCCTTGCTACTGCACTGGGGAGGGAGCAAGGAGTGGGTTCAGAGAGCTCTTAAATAGAGTATCTTAATGGATCAGGGTCTAATTGCTAAGCCCCTGGGCTAAGCCATCGTTTTTGAAGCTGACACCTCCAGATGCTGAATAAGCAAATCTTTCTAGAAGGCACAAAGCCTGGAAAGGGATATTTAAAAACTCTACAAAAATTCTATGAGACATTCTTCAGGGAATATGGAGATCATGAATCTTGATTCCCATCCCCAAAGAGTCTGTTCATTGCAGGCTGTACCAGTAACATGTCTTAGATGATGCAAATCATCAGCCTACCCTCCCTGTCTCTGTGGCGAATCACTGCTTAAGCTCTAGGCATTTACTTTCTGTCCAAGGGTATACTTCATTCTTAACCTCCCTCCTTAACCCAGGATATTATTTCAGGCTTGTTATTCAACAAAACAGTTTAGTGCTTCCTTCACTTTAATGCACCTTTTTTATTAAAAATATGTGTATCAATTGCATGCCAAATAGGGAGCAAGACTTTGACACGTGCTTCGGGTCAGTCATGTCTGCAGCCTCGACTGGAGCTCACGGGAGAGAAGGGATATGCCCTGGTTTGTTGGAGTAGATGTAGAGCTGTGATATCCTACCACTTCTAGTAACCCCCCCTGGTAAAGCTGTGTGGGCTGATGGGTCCAATCCCAGCTCATCATACTGCCCATTCTACAGGACAAGGGCACTGAACATGTGCTGGACACAACGCACTTGAGTTTGGTAAAATCAGCTGGAGTTCGGTAAAATCCTAATTACAGCCCATCTCCCAAGCATAGCAGATGTTATTTTCCATAGCCTCCTGCTCCCACTCTCCCCACTCTCCCCTCCCTGCCTGCTGAGCTCTGCACAGGCCTTACAGAGATAATGTCAAGCTGAGTGAGAGGAATTCGCCTGAATTACACAGGGCATGTTGCACATATGTGCACATACATAAGCATGTACACTTTCAGATATGAGTTTGAAAATCATAGAATTACAGAATGATTTGGATTGGAAGGGACCATAAATATAATCTCATTCCAACCCCACTGCCGTGAGCAGAGACACTTTCCACTAGACCAGGTTACTCAGAGCTCCATCCAACCTGGCCTTGAAAGCTTCCAGGGATGGGGCATCCACAGCTTCTCTGGGCAACTTATGCCAGGGCCTTACCACCCTCACAGGAAAGAATTTCTTCCTAATATCTGATCTAAGCCTAGCCTCTGTCAGTTTAAACCCATTTCCCCTTGTCACTTCAGGCCCTTGTAAATAGTCTCTCTCCGTCTTTCCTGTGGGTTCCCCTCAGGTACTGGAAGGCCGCAATTAGGTCACCCCAAAGCCTTCTCTTCTCCGGGCTGAACAATCCCAATTCTCCCAACCTTTCCTCACAGGAGAGGTGCTCCATTCCTCTGATCAACTTGATGGCCTCCTCTGGACTCACTCAAACAAGTCCGTGTTTTTCCTGTGCCAAGACCCCAGTCCCCAGCTCAGAAGGGAGGATGGCCTGGCTGAGAGCCCTGTTCCCACAGCTAATACCCTGTGCCTTCTCTAACCAAAAGAGGACTTTAAGGGACAGGATGGCTCACAATACACAGGTTAGAGAGTAACAGGAAAGCACAGGAAAATCAAGGACACTGACAGACCCAAGAGAAGGATGGAGATGAGATGTTTCTCTGGAAGTGCACCGAGGAGATGAAGCAAGCCTTGGGTGGCTGCAGCAGAAAACAAGGGCTAAGAGATTTTGAAATGGCTTGATCCCTTTCTGGGAGAAGCTGTACAGCTTAGCACACACAGGGTGAGCGGGTGTCCTATAATTTTTTTTAAAGGAAAAAACACCACCACCTCTCCATCACTGTCAACTGTTACATTTTAATGCCATAAATGCACTGGATTGCAGCTCTAGACAAGGCAGGTGCAGTATAGAGGTTTCACCTCTCCAAACGTGCTATGATGCTTGGGTTTTTTTGTTATGAATTAATTTTATTAGATTTTACAGCCTTATCGGAATGGAAATCAAAGAAGTAAGCCAGATGTTACTGTTCCTCCAGTGTATTCTTACTGTAAATAATTTCTTCTTTGATAATTAATTTTCAGTAGCAACTCTTGGGCATCATGACATTATTTATTAAAAATGCAAATATGAATACTGGCAAGTTATTCTGTACTGTTTAAGTATTAAGACTCTTTTTTCTATGAAAACACTGCAGCACTAAACACTATATGGATTTTATAATGCTAAATATAAAAGATAGACAAAACCGGAGACAGACTTGTTTTTCCATAGTTATAATAAAACCTCACAGTAAATCTTGAAAAGTAAGCCAAAGCTTCTGTGAATGTAATACATTGTCTTTGCAAGTGCTTTAATTTGGGATAAATCCTGCACTCCTATACAGCACTACCAAAAAGAGAATCAGTAAAAGCACAGGAAGGAACTGGAACCGTTTCTCTATAACACTGATCAGGCAGGAATGAGGAGTAAGAATTTCAAGCCACTGGCAGAGGTATCAAAAGTAATATTTTCTCACCCATCTTAGGAAAAAACAGTACTTCAACATCTCGTCAACTTCCTTGGGTATTTTCAAAATATTTTGGGTCTACCCAGAGTGTCTTAGCTGCTCTTCTCATGCTTTCCTTTCTCTTTTGCTACATAGACCAAAATAAAATACTCTTCCAGGAAGAAGGCAAGTCTCCTGCCAGCCCTGACACTCATCTATTTAAAATTTTGACAAGCTCAATGTAAGTGGGCCCCATATTTTACAAACTTATCTGACATAATTCCTTCAAAGGTCTGTTAAGGTGATCTAGCTCAAAATAATTATATATTTTCAGAATATGCTGATTCTAACTGTGCCAAACATCACAATCAAGTAAAGAACCATAACAGACTTAAATACAGCATTAAACCCAATTCCCAGAAAAAGGGACCCAGAAGTTCCTTCATTCTTTCAGTCTCAATAAATGAGACATGCTTTTCCTGTTGATGGTCATTGTTAGGTTCTTTGCAAAAACCCCATCTGCTTCTACAGAGGAAAAAACTCTCTCAGAATGGTTTGTGTAGCAACAGAGACTCATTTTACGGAAAAGGCTGACAGTCACTGTGTGGTATTTGGGTTCAGAAGACCAGGATTTGAGACGTTCAAATGAGAAACTTCACATTGTAACAAATGCCCATATTCTTTATGAATACCAAAAGCCATAGACTAAAAAAATACCGCGGATTCATTGGTGTAATAATTTTTTGGGCACCTGTGCTGCAAGGTCCTGTTCCTTGCTCTCACACTGGTGTCCCTGGTGGGCTTAAAGAGATCACTTCAACCTCAATGAGCCTGTGTGTGTCTATGACACACCTTTATTTTTACAGCTGTATTGTGAAGTAACTACGACTGCTGCCTTTGTAAAGCATTTTGACATCTAATGGTACAGAAAGACGTGACTTAGGCTCCCAATTTCCTCGTGTTGTTCTGTACCTTCAAAATGCTGTGGACTGAAGACTCCAGTGTGGAGCACAGAAGCAGCAGAGGAAGCTTCTGGGTAAGAATGGAAGAACGCAGTCCACAGCAGCTGCTTTCTATAACAGAATTACAGACACAAGCACAGAGCGTTTATCTTGTTCCTGTTACCATCCACACAGCACCATGTGGAAAGAATACTTGTGTTTTTATCTACAGATAATGCCTTGACCATTTGCTCCAGCCTTTCATTGGAGGCACTATACATCAGGGACTTCATCTCCAGCCCTGTTTTGTCTTAAGAAGCATTAAGGGGAGGTGATGAGGAGCAGAGAGGTTTCTGATGGGCCACTAGGGAAAGGAGTTACTGAGTGAAAATGTCAAGGTAGAAATTCTTGGCACCATAATCAAGACAGGCTCTCAGGACTTTTTAAAATATGTCTTTAAATCTACTTACAGTCTGGCTGAAACCAGATTTACAGTCTATTTTTGCAGCTGCCAGTCTCCACTTAGAAAAGCTTTAGTGTTGGATATGGATAGTGCACTTCAAAAGGTAGACAGAAACCTTTGAAGTGCACATAGACTGATGTGAAGGGTTGCTTGAAAGTATAGGTTTCCTCTGACAACAAAGGTATTTAGAAATGTTGAGATCCCAAAGGTGTTCAGGATTTCATCTGTCTAGGTGGACAAAGCCTTAGATTTTACATCTAAGTGTATTTAGAAAGCACATTTTCCATATTTACCTTGTTTCCGTATGTGCATAGGTGAGGGAAAGAAGCCACCTATTTCTATTGTGACATTTTTCCATTTAAGAATTTTTTAACAATAATTTTGAACTTATGGGAACATGCTTGGAAAATATCTGTATGGGCCAACTCCTGAATCAACATAAATCCATTGTCGTTAACAAAGAACATCTTTTAACATTCAAATTTTGAAAATGTGCAAAATCTGGCATTTCATTATCTTCTTTTGAGTAACTTTCTAGAATGTTTATAGTATTTATCAAAGCACACAGATTGAACCTTAAATTGTCAATGGAGTAGGTGATTTTGTAAAATATTTATGTATAATAATCCTTCTGAGTAGGATGAAAAGGTCTTATTCAAACTACTCACTGACAAAACCCACTTCTTGTATTTATAGAGGGGCCTTTTTTCACTTAGGTCAAATAACTATCACAAAAAAAAAATTCAGGAATAAGAAAATCCCCTTGTCTATAACAATTATGGGTAATATTTTATTTCAAGGGTATTTATCTAGAGATGTATGAAGGCAGCTAACTGAATAGATTTGAACACTGCTGAACTGTAGAACAGTTCTGTACTGTTGGCTATTGTATTTCTACTAAAAATGAGAATTTAAAATAAAAAACTGAATAGTTACAGTATAGCTAAAATTACAAAAGATCATTTAAAAAATACATCTTTACTTGCATTTTTTGGGGTTTTTTGTCAGAATTCTAGCAACATGTTTAATATACAAGTTTGAGAAAAAAAGGCCAAAAAAAATGCTTTTACTGGAGGCCTGCAGAAGGTTTATTGCAAAAAGATGAAATCTGGACAAACATGTTTTGAAACAATTTCACCCAGCTTAGCTACAATAGTGTAATTTATCAGGTGATTTACTAAGAGTCTGCTGCAGTACACACAACTTCCTGTTTAAATGTTGTTTTTGTGTAAGTCTGCTGTTGATTGTCGATTGACCCATAGCTACTTTGTAACATCTTTTAGTGTGAGAATGTCATTTTACTAATAACTGGCAGTTCATAGAAAACAATATTTAAGCGTGCCTGTAATACTAGAAAAGGGGCTTTTTATTTTTACTTCAAAGTGTGGCATTCAAAAGGAAAAATACTCTGACCCTTAAAATAACCTCTTATTTTGTCAAGGAACCACTACAAGTATCCTTCTACTGTCTTTATTCCCTGGATTAAGAAGAGGAGGTTAAGTACACATGCAGAAAACAAACAAATTTTAAGTTGAATTGATTTTAGAACGTAAGCAAATATATTGGAGGGTTTTTTTTTCCTTACAGCCAACCACTTTTTGCTTTCAATATAACAAGATAAGGGAAAAAGAAGTGTAAGGAAGCTCACACACATGGAGCTAGATCCACCAAAGCAGGAGGACAGTTTTGCACCAATTTGTTGGGTCAAACCCAACCTTAAAACTAGACTAGCTGGCAGCTGCTGGTTTTCTGCCCCATTTCAGCAATCTTTGAGCAGTTGCTGCAGTAGTTTGTGCACCTCCTTCCCCTGCCATCAGCACAGGGGCTGGTGGCCAGAGCCACTTTACTCCTGGCTGGTCTCCAGCTGCTAAAGCAGCTGGCCCCTTGAGGCTGCTGGCAATCAGGGAAAATCAAATCAGTCCTGTGCTGTGAACTGGTGCTGGAGTGAACTGATGCTGGGAAAGTACAGAGTCGGTATATTGTTCCTTCTTGGCCAGAAATCTAGATCAGCATTTTCAGACGACTGTTTTCTGTCTCAAAAGGTGTTTCAGTCTGCTTTAGTGTGTTACAAATTTCACATTTAGACATGTACATTTAGTCTTTTTATAATGAAACTGGAGAGATTAAAAATTCAAGAGAAATCAGGCCAAAGTTTTAGGCAGCTTGATTCCAGTAAAAATGTTCTGAATCAAAAGTTAACCTAAGGATGTACAAAGGCAGCAATATTTACATGGCAGGATGAAACAACTTCTGGAAAAAGTTTTGTAGGGGGAGGCAAAGGAGAATGTAGCCGTGCATATACATCCTTGTTCTAGAGCTGGTCAAGTTTGACTTCTTTTTCACATGAACAATAATAGAATAGATATGGGGTCCAAGTGTCAGACCACACAAATGAACTTTGTCTCATAAAGCCAATTCTGATTTGACTTTCACTTACCTGGAAAGTTCTGTCAGAATCCAACTGAGTCGCAGAGCAGACCACAACCTGGTTAATAGGTAGGAATTCCAGACTTTCTCAGGGTCTCCCAGGGCACTTGACAGATAAGTGATTCCCTTTTCCTCTTGTGTGTCTTTTTTTCCCCTGCCAGACTTGAAGAGTAGGGAAAAAGAGTGTTTTGTATTGTGGAGAGTGTGGTGGATGAATGGTTAAAAGAGCAGGGGCACGACTGCATTCAGCTTGTGAGAAAATAAAGGCAGTCTACGTGCAGAATGTGAAGGGCACAGTGTCCTTGGTGGTAAAGTTAAGCAACAAAGTATACAGAAAGCAGAACAATCCATATCCCAGTAAAGAAGTAAAAACCGCAAAAAAGCAGAACATAGAGCTTGTGCAAGGCTTGTGCAAGGCCATGACGCTTATTTAGCTGTAGCCAATGATGAGCTCAAGTTTTGCAATATGCATGAGCTAATTATAGAGGGTATAACTGTAATCCTAAGCAGAGAAATAAACGAGACCTGATGATCATGATATCTTGAGTCTTGTCTCCCACGGTGGATCACAACATTGTATCAGTCTTCTAACTCCATCCATTCCTACTGTACTGAGCCCTGCTGCTCACTCTGCTCTGTGGCAGCTTTTGTTGGTTCCCTGCACTAAGTCAACTTTTCCAGAGAAAATGCTCCTTAGTAACTTCAAAGAGTTATTGCTTCTGTCTTTATCTGTGCATGGTACAGCAGAGTAAAGAATAAAGAACAGACACAAAGTGACCCGACCCCCATATTTGTATTGAAGACTATAAAGCAATGCTTGTCCAAGAAAATGCAGTTTCTTTGGCAAGCGTGCTGATGCCAGGAATACATGTGAATATTAAAATCCCCAGAGAGACAGGGCACTTTCTAAGGAACAGTTTTCCATATCAGGTTTCAGGTGGTGAGAATCTGAACTCATGCATGAGCTGGGAGTGCAAATTCACTGTGAATTGATTTAGTGGTCTGTCAGCAAATATAACTAGAGTGACACCAGTTTCACTGCACCTTCACAACTTGTTTCACTTTCCATCTTTTGAGCTTCCCAAATATTGCTTTCCTAGCCCTTGCTGCTATGAGATTCATCTTCAGCATCCCCAATTCTTCCTCTCCAGTTAAAGTTTCTCAGCTGAGGTAAGCAGGTATCCCACACTTGGTGCTCTATTTTTGAGGACTGATTGGTGTGATGAAGTATTGCAATGTGAAACAGTAATTTCTTTTTAACTGGCGAAGTTCAAAGGGAATTGCAGGTGCTTTCCCCTGACGGCATTCCTCTAGAAACAGCCTGCCTTTGTGAGATTGGTTAGACTTTTCTAGAAAGGCAAAAAGGCCTTATAACCAAGATGATATGCACAGAAGAACTAACACAGGCCACTGGATCCAAATGGGAAGTTCTTGTTAAGATAATCACAAAGCAGTCTTGCGCACCTTGCCTAGGCAGACCCAGTGCCTGGAGATACTGACTTCTGCTGGGTCATTCAGTGACTGGGAGGGGACCCCATCCGTGTCTGGCAGTGTCTGCAGGGAGGGGTCAGAGCATGGAGCAGGCTCTGCTCGGGGGTGCCCAGCAATGGGACAAGACACAAAGGGAGAAACTGATGCACAGGGAGTTCCACCTGAACTTGAGGAAGAAATTCTTTCCTATGCAGTGACCAGGCACTGGAACAGATCATCCAGAGAGGGTGTGGAGTCTCCCTCACTGTCCTGGGGTGTCTGTATGATACTCTATTCCCTATCGTCTGCCCTGTGCCAGACATTAGTCCTGTGCCTTTCTATGTCTTTGAGCTGTTTCTCAGGAGAGGGGGAGAGAAGCCAGGTGAACTTTTCAGAGCAGTTTGTGCTCAAGGACACACATACCCCTGCATCGCTGCTGCTACAGAGCAAAGGAAAGCACCTTCCTGCTTTTTTCCCAGTTCTCAGCTCCTTTTCTCAGGAGGAAGACAGAGAGTTAAAATTCTTTGCTTTTTCGCTAACCTGCTAGCTGAGGCAAGAACTTTTCTTGAGACTGTTCAGCTCCGGTCCGGAACACCATCACCGGGAGGCCCCGCACCGCGGCCTGGAGGGGCCCACGCCGCAGCCCAGCTCCGGAGAGGGCAGAGCCACGCCTACAGAAAGGACTCTGAGTTCTCAGGTCTTCTCTATAGCGAGAGGCTTTATTATTTAACATTATTCTTTTTCCGTGCCTGTATGCACCCTGCTTGTTAAATGAACAGCTTTTTTTCACTTTCTCTGAGTGAATTTCTTTCCGAAATTGGTGGGGGAGGGCCTGCTGAAATCTGCCTTCTAACAGAGGGACATTCATTTTGGACATTTTCCTCCAAATTTGTCTCAAACCAAGACACTCAGTGGAGATATTCCAGAAGTGCCTGGATGCAATCCTGTGCCACGTGCTCTGGGATGACCCTGCTTGAGCAGGGGGATTGGACCAGATGACCCACTGTTGTCCCTTTCAACCTGACCCATTGTGGGATTTTGTGATCATCATCATTTGTGGCATCTTTGGTTTGTGCACAGGCTCTACCTTATCAACTTTATCCTGTGACTGAAGAAACTAAAGGGCTCGATTCTGTCCTCTAAAAGCTCCCATTACACATGTGATGGTTCAGTGACCTTCCACAAGGTTTCTCCAGTTTCTTCTCCAGCCACCAGTACCTAAATTCCTGAATGTCTTTTATTCATCCACCATCCTTCAATACAGTCCGTGCTGCCCCAGCAACCAGTGCCACAATCTGATCTGAGCCACAAGGCTCTCATTCTGACCATTTGTTGCTGATTTAGAAGTTGGCCTTTGTGCAAGCATGGATGACAGCTTTGTCACTTGCATCTTGTTTTATACATACTGGCATGGTGCACCTTGTTGCAATGAAGCAAATGTCATTGTCACAGAATTCAACAGTTTTTTCCCCTTTGAGAGACTGCTGTTCTTGTTAACATGCTTTTGACTACTGGAATTAAAACACTAGGAACAGAAACAGGGCCTTGGTAGTTCTGCAGAAATGGGGAAATTCTCCCTGTCTCAGCATTTAGCACAGGCTAAAGAGAAATACAGTATTTGGATGGGATTCCTAATCAGTTACTTGCACAATCCAACAGCTTTAATAAATTTCTACTTCTCAACATCACATCTACCGTTTTCACAGATGTATCACATTGAGAATCTTCCAACAGTTAAATTGGAGATACGAGAAAAAGGAGAGAGAGAGAGAAAACCCTCAGCCTCGTCTTATCCCTGCCCAGAAAATTCAATACAAACATTACATTTGGACTGCCTTGCCTTGACTACTGATTGATTGCTAAATTCACTACTGGCATCTCTACCTAAACACATGCAGGGAAGACTCTGGCCCTCTTTCACCCAACTGTGCATCCATAAAATTGGAACAGCAGCAGTAGTTTGGCTTCCTCTGGCACTTTCAGTTTCTTTCTGGGCAGACCCCAACTGCCTTTTAGAGAGATTTGCTGCTGCTAATTTTTTTTAACAGACCATCTGTCTCATTTTGTATTCTAGAACATTCTTCCCCTTTTCTTGTCATGCTTCCAGCAGAGTGAGAAGTTAGTTGGACTGCCCATGCTATAGTTACCAGACTGCTGTTGTGTTGCTGGTGAAGCAGAAAAGAGAAAAGGCCACCCTATCTACATTCCCTTTCCCTGGGCAGGAAATCCTCCACTCCTCTCAGCAGAGAAGGGTCTTGGCACCTTCATGGCTCCTCCAACAATTCTCTTACACTGAAGACATTGCAAACTCCTCCTGTAAAACCTTAGGACCAGACTGGAAATAGCACAACTAGACAAAAGGGGCCAGGGACTCTTTCTCTCCCCTTCCCTGGCAGAGTATAGCTCTTACTGTTGTCATGCCCAGCTAGTTGGACCACATCAAGAACAGCATATTTGCTGCAGATCTCTTAATATTATAGAATCATAGAATGGCCTGGGTTGAAAGCATATCACGACCCCTGTTATTATTAACGGATCGTGACATTACAGGTCATGTAGTTCTGTCCTCCTGCCATGGGCAGGGACACCTTCCACTACACAAGGTTGTTCAGAGCTCCATCCAACCTGACCTTGAACACTTCCAGGGATGGAGAGTCCATAGCTTCTCTGGGCAACCTGTGCCAGTGCCCCAACAACCTCCTAGGAAATAATTTCTTTGTGATATCTGATCTAAACCTACTTTCTGTCAGTTTGAAACCATTCTCCCTTGTCCTGTCACTCCATGCTCTTGTAAATAGTCTTTCTCCATCTTTCCTGTGGACTCCCTTCAGGAACTGGAAGGCTACAATTAGTTACCATGAAGATTTTTTTCCCAGGCTGATCACTGAACACCAGGCATAGCAGGGATACACCAAAATACTCTCTGAAGTGTTAAGTACAGCTGGAGAGATTTTAAACAGTGCTCTATGCTGCCCCTTCAAGCCACAGGCATCCTCAAAACAGAACATAGACAGAAAATAATTTTATTTCTCTGCATATCTGGTCCTGACTCTCATATGTTCAACTGTTTTCAGCTAAAGTGGGTAGGAAATCTGCTTATTATACAAAACCTGTGGATTCTGCATTCCATGTCAAAAAATTGAAACGTACAAGACTTGAGAGAAGTGAAAACATGTAAGAACTTACTACTGATATAAGACTATATGGCATATAGCCTTACTGATATAAGACTATATTTTACTGTGAGTCTTTCACAGAAATCTGGAAATACTAATAATCCTCATTTGGTTTCCGATACCTAGGTTGTTGCTGTTTCCCTGAATGGTTTGCACAGCCATTGGAGATGAAGGATTTTCTGGAATATGAATAATGTGTTTAGGGAATCCACCCTAGAGTAAGCTGAAGTACACCCTAAAAGTGTGTATTTTCTGTAATTGCACAGATTAAATCACTAACACTGTTGTAGATATCTTTGCTGCAGTGTTCTCATTTGACCAGATAAGTCCCCCCTAAATAAACTGTCAGAAGAGTTCAGGAATAATCACTTAGGAAGCCATTAGAATTTGGCAAGAAAAGGAAGGCACACTGATGCTAATGGCAGTGGTTAGTGCTCTAATTCATCTGGCAACAGGATTATCACACCTGTGATATCTACTTGTGAGACAGAGCTCCATCAGCAGGTCACCACTCTCTGATACTGGCCCTGATTTCTGAACTCCAACCTCACAGAATCATAGAATCATGGAACGGCCTGGGTTGGAAGGGATCTTAAAGATCATCTTGTTCCAACCCTTCTGCTGTGGACAGGGACACCTTCCTCTAGACCAGGCTGCTCAGAGCCCCATCCAGCCTCGTGGTGAACACTTCCAGGGATGGGGCGTCCACAACTTCTTTGGGCAACCTGTGCCAGGGCCTCACCACTCTCACAGGAAAGACTGTTTCCTAACATTTAATCTAAACCTACTCTCAGTCAGTTTGAATCCATTCCCTCTTGTCCTGTCACTATTTGCTCTTACTCACTATGGAAATTCTGAGCCCACCTGGCCTGTCCAGAGCCTCATGAGGCTTTGGAAAACCACAATAAACAGGACACAAGACAGCTACAAATACAGGAGGCATGTGGCAGCAAGGATGAAAACAAGTCTTACAGAGGACTGGAGAAAACCCTACACCCAGCAAATGTCAGGCGTGTGTGCATCCTATGAAAAAATATGCCAAAACAAGAACTATAGTTCATTGCCCTGCAAATGTTTGCAAACACAGTGTAGGATGCACAGATTCTTTACAGGAGCAATGGAAAGTGTTTCTGCTGAGCAGTTTAGCCTGGAGAAAAGGAGGCTCAGAGGGGACCTTATCACTCTCTAGAGCTCCCTGACAGGAGGGTGTAGCCAGGTGGGTTTGGATTCTTCTCTCCATTAGCAAGTGACAGGACAAGAGGAAATGGCCTCAAGTGGCACCAGGGGAGGTTCAGGTAGGACATCAGGAGGAATTTCTTCATATAAAATGTTGTTAAACTTTGGAACGGTCAGGGAAATCGGGGCGTCATCACCCCTGGAGGTGACTATCCTTGGCACTTAGTGCTGTGGTCTGGTTGACGAGGTGGTGATTGGTCAAAATTCGGACTTGATGATCTTGGAGCCTTTTCCAACCTAAGTGATTATGTGACTCTGTAATCATATTAATATTAAAATTAAAAAAAGTGAAACATTCACTGATTTATGCTGAGCACAGAAAAAGGCATATGGTGCCAAAACTGATGCTCACAAATAATTTTTATTACAGGGTCGCAAGATAAAACAAACATTGTCTTGTTTCTCTGAAAAATAGGCAATGAGACAAAAACCCTGGAGAGGCATTAAATTAGAACCATTGTGAGAGCAGCTGAATGTTACCAGGTTCAAGTGTATGTCTGCTCTTTCTGATCAGAGGATGCACTTCTGGGAGGGCAGTTTATACTTTTCAGGACACAGGTGAATTTTCAAAGTACTAATACCAGAGAAACTATAATCCTATTACAAGTTCATAATTTATGCCTTTATAAATCTTCTTCGGCTTTATTTTACTTCTTCTAAGAAAGATGATATCAAAAGAGCATAATTCCTAATGCTGGGATTGGGCCATATAAGCTCCAAACCCAAGTAACCTTACAACTTAAGTTATCCTATATTTCTACACTACTTACAGGGGAAAAATTACTGGGGAATTTTCTTGTTCCATTTCTGCTGCCTAAATTATTGCCAGGGCTCTGAAACCAGAGCACAAGTCGAGTTATGTTTTTTCAATCTTTTTGGAAAGCACCTTTTCAAGGCACTACCATTTGGGCTTTTTTATTTCACTGAAGAACTTAACAACTTGATAGGATTGATTGAACATGATGAATACAGAAATAGCCTGCTTTCCTGTCTGGAAAATGTAGTGAAAACATAGCAACTGGTAGCTTTGAAAATGTGAGTGATACTGAGATGCCAGTTCTAAAACTATCAGACCCATAATTGAACAAACATGTTTAAATACTGTGTAGCGGAAATTAGACGCCACAGGAGAAAAATGAAGCCAGAAAGTTATTTCTCTGTGATGTAGCTTACCACAGTACCTTAAAAGCATTGATGTGTAAAACTGTTCAGTGTTCATGGGTTTTAAGTCTTAATAGACAGCTTGGGGCTTTAACTCTGCTGAGGTTCTGTAGCAGAAAGCACAGAATTAAACTGGCTGAAAACAATTCAGGGGGCAGTTTGGAGTCAATGTCTTAACAAAATAGGGTTACCATTGAAGATTGGTGGCTTGTGTTTCAGTGGGTGTGCGCAAAACCAAAATGCCACTTGCTCAAAGAATGGAGGTGGTTTTGGCCTTTGTCCACTTATATAAAAACTGTATAACTTTATCTGTGACAGGCCAGCCTTAGCTGAAACTTCCCATAAACTGATTAGTGCCATGGTCTAGAGGCACCTGGCAGACTTATCTTCTACTGAAAATACAGAGATAATTTTTTCTTTGGCTACAAATGGATGCAAATTGAATGTTAAACTGGAAGAGTCACTGGGGACTTGCAGAGCGAAAAATAGATAAGAGAAACTAAAATAAAAGTGTCTGACAGGATTTTTCATTTCTGAGAGCCAACACTACTTCATGATGGGCAACGAAGGAACAGATGTGTTGTAATAGGTTGCTTCATGGTTGCAACACATTAATCTCTTGGCTGGACACACTAGTGAGGAGCTGGCAGCATTTCTTGCAAAGTTAAGAAAGAAGAGTCAAAAGCAGCATTGAATCAAAGTGGCCACAAGAACTGGGGCAGCCAGAGGCAATGAACAGCACTACAGCTAATGGTCTGGTGAGCGCTATGAGCACTGGTAGGTACAACCAGCACTCATCCCATAAACTGCCTGAACACCACGGGGACCTTTTGATAGCATTACACAGAAAGGTGTTCCCCTGAAGCGTGACTAACTTTGGGCTTGGAAAAATGGGGCAAGTGTCCGATCTATAAGGACTAAGCTTCTCCTACAGAAAACATGGGCCAGTAAAGCTGCAGCTCTTTGGCTGAGCGCTGGACTTAGGGTACAGAGCTGAGCTCAGACAGATCCACACTCTCATAGCATGGGACAACTCAGGATAGCATAAACCTAGACACATCTGCCCACAGCTGCAGCCACAGGTGACTGCCTGTGACCCTGCTCATGCATAGCTTCGTAGGCCTTTTCTCAACATGGCTAAAATATAAGTAAAATAACAACACTAAAATGCATTTAGAAAACAGCAAAATGTAAAAGCAAAACCCTCTCATAATAGTAAATGATCATAGATTGGTTTGGAATTTAAAGCTCATCTACTTCCAGCCCATGATAAAGTATTTGTTTTCATAGGTTTGTTATTTTCTTCCAAGTTAAATGTGGCCATGGGGACATAATTGCCAATATAGAGATACATATTTTATTAAGGTGTTATTAGCTTAAATTTGACCACTTTTTATCAAATTTATAACCACATAGATATAGTTCACATTTTATTTACAGAAACATATTGATTTTGCTGGTTCCTAAAAGGCACTTGGAAGATGTGGTAATGGAACAGGAGCTGCTTTTTCTTTCAGACCAATTAGCATGAATTTCATGGACTGTATAAAATGGACACATTTACAAGCTCAGCATATTCCTACGGCTTCTCATGCAGCAGCAGCAGCACCTGAGCCACTTAGCACTAGTGACACACTTGCTGGAAACGCTCGTGAAGAAGTGAACCATCAAGCACAGGTTTTGGCAGGCTCTGACACAGTCTACCTGAATTAATTCTGCTGATTATACCCCCTGCAGTATTTACTTGATGAAATACAAACAGTGAGAGCTGCTGCACATCTCTCTCTTCTGAAGGCGGCACTCACTGGAATGTTTGCCCAGGTTTAGCCATTGCCGTGGGTCAGCCAGCACTGCAGAGGTGGGGATTCATTTGCTTAATTATTCTTCCTCATTTTCTCCTGCCTTACCTTTATTCTGTGCAAATCTGGCTGAATTATTCCTTTGAAATACTAGTTAAGAATTTTATATCCCTTTTTTTGTCATTGTTTACCAGATTGTCCGACCAGATTGGTTCACACAAATCAATTGCACCTTTCGTTTGTTCAATGAATGTTAATATCCACGACCTTTATGGTGACTTTGTGTTGCTTTGTGATTGATCATTAGAATTGCATTGTAACATTCTGGGTGCTTGGCTAACAGACTTTCATAACCTTCTGACCAAAAGTATGAAAAAAGGGGATTTTACAATTGAATTACTCAAATTGAGGGCTGCTAAATATTTTTAAATACTGATCACAGCAAAACTTCTGGCAACTGGGTATTTTCAGAAGTTTCTGATATTCTCAGATTTTTGAATGAAATTAAAAATACAAGACAGATCAGTTTCTTCATTTAAAAAAAAAAGGAAAATAAACACCCCAGGGCTCAAAATTCTGATTCAGAAGGGAAACCCTGCTGCTTCATGCAAATTGTGGTTCATTATGCTGCCTATTCTATGAAGTGATCACCTCAAACTGTATCTCTTTTCTTGCACTATGAACAGGACTTGAACATCAGATAAAATACAAGCTATATTTGATAAGAAATAAGAGATAGACAGGGAGTCCAGCACAGAAAAAGAAAATGACAACGCTGGGAAAACAAACAGGAACAGTTAAAGCAGAATTTTCTAAAATAAATTCAGTATTTACATTTTAACATTTCCTAAACTGTCAATATTTTAGTATTACTTTCTGTTTCTGAGCAGCTCTGAGACTGATAATAGTTGCATATTTTGCTTTCACAATCCTTTGACTGGCATTTGGCAAATGAGGTGATTTAATTTTAATAGTACTTACTGATTACCAGTCAGACCTGAGAACAAAAAAGAAGATCTAAGTCTGCTTGGATAAGTATAAACTTCTTGAAATAGAGGCCGAGAGACTAATGTGCTGCCACAGCTGTGTGTTTTGTCATTCACATGGACAACCTTGAGGTGCTTACTGCTGGGGCATTTAATCCACAAACCACAACCGTCTCAGGATGGCACAGAATTTCTCATCCCAGCTGTCTGCTGCTTCAGTTTGTGTTGGCACCTGACAACTGCACAAACATAGCTATGAACATAGAATCATGGAATCATAGAGTCATAGAATGGGCCTGGGTTGGAAGGGTCCTTAAAGATCCCCGTGTTGCTGGACCAGCAGAGAACAGAGAAAAGGCCACCCTGTCTACGCTCCCTTTCTCTGGGCAGGAAATCCTCCACTCCTCTCATCAGGGAAGGGTCTTGGTACCTTCATGGCTCCCCCAAAAAGTTAATTTACACTGAAGACATTGCAAACTCCTCCTGTAAAGCCTTAGGACCAGACTGGAAATAGCACAACTAGACAAAAGGGGCCAGGGACTTTTTTGCCCTCTCTGGGAGAGTATAGCTCTTCCTGTTGTCATGCCCAGTTAGTTGGACTACATCAAGAACAGCAGATTACAGATTACGGAATCTAGAATGGTCTCTTAGAATTACAGGATCATAGAAAGCGACCTTACAGGTCATCTGGTTCCAGCCCCCTGCCATGGAACCACAGGTTGCTCAGAGCTCCATCCAACCTGGCCCTGAACACTTCCAGGGATGGC
>WEIT01039458.1:54305-71402 GCA_013389985.1 Dryoscopus gambensis | reverse complement strand
GAGATAAGGAAGCACTGCCCCATCTGGTTTTAACGATTGACCCATTAACAGAAGGCACCCGCCCTCTTTCCCCTGGAGTTACAAGAGATAAAAATATCTTCCAACCAGTTCAACAGATGAAATTAGAATATTTTTGGTTACATATTGCAACCCAAGACACCTGCCCTACACAAAATAGATAGCAAGTATTTCTCACTTTTCTTCATGTCACCAGGAGCAGTGTCTCTAATTCCCATATTCAAATCTGAAACGGGGCATTACTTATGCTTGAAAAGAACTCACCAAAGAAACAATTCCTCTAGTATTAAAGAGTCACCAGCTATACATTAAGTTGGTCCGAGAAATATTAATTTCTTTTCTATATTGTAAGTTTAAACCTTATTTTATCCGAGCGAGCTGTTCCCATTGACTTGACCATGAGACACCTGTTAAAGTTAGCTCAGCCCAGGGCCTGTGGCCTTTCAGTACCAGGGACAAAATCATGTTTATTGGGTAACAAACTGCATTCGTGTTTCTGACATCAGTGGGGTGCATCCTGAGAGATGCAGCCTTCCCAAGACAAGGGAATGCAGCTCTACAGAAGCCAAGGGTCACCAGGAGAGGCTGTGTGCCACAGTGCGGCGCTCGGGCATGGCAGAGAGATTGTTGTAGAAATGCTCTCACATGCAAAAATCAAAATATTTCTCCTCCTATCACGAGCTTCCTGTTAGCTGTACTGTTGGATGTGCCTGCCACTCAGCATCCCACTATTTTCTCTAGCAAAACCAAAAAACCCCCACTGATACAAACACTGGCTCCATCCAAGGAAAATAGTAGCAAACTATTCTTTATTCATTGTATTAAAACCCCTCCTTTTGTTTAAATCTTTGAGCTGCTTGCTTAGTCTAGGACAATTCAATAATAATTTGCATACCATTGATTTTCTTCTAAAGCTAAAGTCATCAGAATGGCTTTGGATCAAAGCCAGTTTTTCCAAACCTAGATGGATAGAAACCACTGTGTAATTTTTAATGGTAGCTAGATTCCAACTCTGAGATTTTCTTCAGTTGTTGGATTGTCAGAATAAATGCTGAACAAACACTCATGTCTCGTATCATTATATTTATTGTTCAAAATTGCTGGTCGATATTTGCTTGCACATTAACTAATAGCACTGACTATTTCACTGCCCATACAATATTATAGTTAATAGCAATTGTGATGCCTCGCACCACAATAAAAATTGGCTTCAAAAAAATCAATATATTCCTTGTTTTGTATCAGGAAAGAGAGACAAACAATAAATCATGAATTTCGAGTTGATCATTTAGTCTGACAACATGGTTTTCAGGATTTCTTTGAATGATAGTTATGATTCTCTGTAGAGTCAAATTCTAATCTGAAATGCACCTCTGAGTGCCTTTGCTGTTTCTGTCTTGGGGACAAGTCACTGCAATAATGTCTCAACAGATTTTCTGAGGCAAAGTGTATAATACAAGTTTGGAGTCCATACCACCAGTTTTGCCTGGCTGATGCCATTTGTGGATTGTTCAAGTTAGAGCAACATGAATTTGACTCATAGTACAACATGAATAGGATATCTTACCCTGGTTTGCGACAAATAGAATATACATATAAAGTAACAGAAAAAGGATTTACCTAAACGAACATCACTGAGTTTCAAATATAAGCGTTCTGAGGTTCTCTCAGAGAGAGGACACTCACAAAGGAAAAAAGACATCCACCAGCACAAATAACGAAGCAGGTATGGCATGCAGGCTATGACAGTAATCTCACATAAACACAGCAAAATGGAGTGGCTTTTTGGAGGCTGTTTAGACTGAAAAATATTGCTGCTTTTAAGGGAAGAGTTCTCTCAGTTTTATCATAATGATCTGAAACAGGTTTTTTGATAATTCAAACCCATTTTTTTTTTTCAGAGCAGATATATTAAGGATCCAGTATCAATGATGTTTTAGCATGACAAATTATCTTCATTCTTACTCATGGCAGAATAATCTCTTATCTTTTTCTGTCTAAACAAATAATGGCTCACTGTAAGACTAAAGCATTGGTTACATTGTGCAGAGGTTTAATACATCAAAAATTCAGCATGGATAATTGCAGAATATTCATGATTAGTAATCCCCTCAGAACCCCCTCATCAAGGACAGTGTCTCTCCTGCCTATGCATGTTTTTGTCTGCATTGGTGCTTTGCTTTAAACTCACTCTATTCCACAATCATCTATTCCAGAACCATATGATGGAGGGTTGTACCAGCAAATAATACCTGAAGGATAAATCTAGACCTGAAATACTAAAGTCTCTGCTTTGCTGCATGGGTTTGTTTTGGTTTTTTTTGGTTTTTTTTGTTTTTTTTTTAATTGTGCAGTTTGCATACCAGTTTTTCCTACGTGGCCCTAAAATATTTAAAGGAACAGCAGAGATATGTGATGAACTGACCACAGCCCCCATTTTCCATCCCCTTGTGCTGTGCAGAGGGAAGAGGTAGAGAATTCGGAAAAAGTTAAGCCTGGGAAGGGTGGAGGGCTTCTTGAAAGGTGTTTTTAAGACTTGAGTTTACTCCTTATTGTCCTACTGTGATTTGGTTGATAAAAAATGAAACCTATTTCCCCAAGTCAGGTCTGTTTTGTCCTTATTGGTAACTGGTGAGTGACACTTCCCATCCTTATCTTGACCCATGAGCCTTTTGCTGTATTTTTTTCTCCCCTGTCCAGCTGAAAAGGGGAGGGCTAGAGTGGCTTTGGTGGGCACCTGATGTCCAGCCAGGGTCAAATCCCCACAACTAGTTACATTATTCAACCTTCTTATTTCTTCATTTTTCTTTCAGATAGAAGACCGTGGGCATCTTGAAGTATCAAAGTAATTTAAGAGAAATTACATACACAATACCATTAAAAAAGCATGTATAAAAAACATGCTCAGAAAGCAAAGCACTAATAAAACTGAACAATGTGGGTCAAAGGACTATAATGCTTTTATTTTAAATGTTGAGATGTTACTGGTGAAAACAAGCATCATGGCAGGATGCAGATGAGGAGAAGGAATTGAGTGGGAGAGGTAATTTTGATGGAGAAATGTTGGGAGAATCAGGACAATGGATAGATGAGGTGTTAAAGTAGTGTTTGTGTAAGTGTCTTAGGTGAGTTGGAGATTTATATGCAGAGAGAAGGAGACAAAAAATGGACATCTGGATGTGGAGACAACACAAGGGAAGAAATAGGAATTATGTAGGAGAATGAAGTGCTAGGATACTGAGAAATGGTAAAGAATCTGACAAATGGAATGAACAGAGACACACCAGGTCCCTTTTCTGCCTGTGGATTTCCTGACAAGCGCAGCACTGTGTGCCTGCACACTGGTCCCAGCTGTGTGCCAATTGTTGATGCTGTTGTTGAAGGCAATGGATTACATTAACTTGAGGATAGCAATAAAACAGGTTTTCGTCACTGGTAAAACAGCTTTTGGTGAAGGCTTGAATCACTTCGCCACACCAGTTTTTAATTGCCTCATTGCTACCACTTAGCCAACATTTCAAACATTTTGTCTCATCATTATATCTTTAATATCATTGCCAGACTCACTAATTGGATGCTTTGAGTATGCTTTTATTTTGCCCTCAGGTCATTTTATGATACATTCACATTCTTCTTCACAACTAATGAAAACAAGAAGAATTTTTAATCTTCACTCCTTTCATGGCATTTCTTTTGCACTGGTGTCAAATAAAAAACTTCATCATTTTGAATTACAGACAGTATGGCTCATGATTTCTTACTAGTTTTCTTAACAAAAAATATTGAATTTTCAATTGCAATTGCTCAAATTGTAATCAGATAAAATCTGCTGTATTTTGTTATTTCATCCTCTCACAAACACAAATAAAACTGGGAAATAATTTTCAGGAAAACAAGTGTGGACTTCTCCTATTACTTCTTACTAAACAGACCCTGAAATAAAAGCCACTTCCCTGATGATATTCTCCAGACTTTCCACTTTATCCCCATGGTCCAGAATCTGGAAGTACTGGGAAACAGCTGTGCTATCAAAGCATTCCTGTACAGAGGTCTCAAACACATCAAAAATACCAAACTGGAACTCAATGTTCAAGAAAATTATTCTGAGCAAGTACATCTCAAGCAACAGTTAAAATTGCTCTTTTTTTAATAGAAATGGAGGAATATTCCTATTTTAAAGGACCCAAAAAGTTACTGAGAAGTCAGCAAATTGGGAAGAGAGAGTGGGTAGTAGCAAGTCCCTAGGAAGGCACTGTGTACTACTGGTAGCAACTGGACTTAAGTAGAATGAAAATAAATAAAAATAAAAATAAAATACAGAATGTATTCGTGTATTAAGGACATCAATTTTATTTGAATGATATTAATTTTTGCCATGGGCTTCTGGTGATGGTGATTAGCAGCAATTGCTTTTACCCTGATGTGCAGGAAAATGTGTGTGTGTTTCTGGAAAGCAAACTGTATGGGGTTAAGGAATCTGGCTTCAAGGAGCCAAATAGTTATTTTCTTTCTTAATCCATGATGTCCAAAGCATTAAGTAATCAGAAAAAAAAAAAAAAAAGAACTGGAATCAAATCAATTTTTTGAGACTGTATCAGTGCATTTGCCACATGTCCTTCTATCCTTATGTTATTTCTGCCATATTCTAGAGAAATATGCAATTTGAAATTAATAAAACCAAATCAAGATCACAGAAAAGGAGGATTTAATGGAATTCACCTATTAACAGATCATTTAGCCAGCGATTTCCTGTAACTGAGCATCTCAAAACTGATATTTAAGTTCACAGTTTGGACAGGATCTCTGGAGGTCTGTTATTCATCCTTCTACTCAAAGCAGTGTCAGCTACAAGGTCATGTGGGTGGCTCATCTTTGTCCGGGTTGGTCTTGAAAAGCTCAGGGATGGGTTCTGTGAAGTCTCTCTGGACAACCTGCTCCATTGTCTACTTATCCTCAGGTGTCACGTACAGACCAAACAGGACAGATCCCAGGACAACCCTCATCAATATTCCACTTGTTAATGGCCTATCGTTAGGGTACCATGAACGGCATCACTCTTTCAGCTGAACCATCAAGTCAGTTTTGGGCGACCATCTGGGCCATAAAACTGTGATTTGAACATAAAAATATTGTGGAGGAAAGTGTTGAAAGCTTTGATAAAGTCACAGTAAATGGTATCTTATTGAGCAGCTCTGCTATGAGGAGAGGCTGAGAGAATTGGGATTGTTCAGCCTGGAAAAGAGCAGGCTCTGTGGTGACCTAATTGTGGCCTTCCAGTACCTGAAGGGAACTGACAAGGAAGATGGAGAGAAATTAGTTACAAGGGTCTGGAGTGACAGGACAAGAGGGAATAGATTCAAACTGACAGAGAGGAGGTTTAGATCAGCTTTTAGGAAACAATTCTTCCCTGTGAGGGTGGTGAGGCTGTGGCACAGGTTATCCAGAGCAGCTGTGGATGGCCCATCCCTGGAAGTGTTCAAGGCCAGGCTGGATGGGGCTCTGAGCAACCTGGTCTAGAGGAAGATGTTGCTGCCCATGGCAGGGGGTTGGAACAAGATGATCTTTAAGGTCTCTTCCAACCCAGGCCATTCTATGATTCTATATCTGCTACACTTCCTTAATTCACAGACAACGGTTTTTTACCTTAGAAGGTAATCAGACTGGTCAGGTGTGATTTACCCTTCGTACATCCATGATTGTTCCCCACCACCGCATTCTGCTCCATATACAGGAAAATACATTCCAAAGTAGATTCCTTCATGGGACTGAAGTGCAGCTGACCAGGCTGCAGTTCCCTGGGTGGATTACTCTGCCATTTTTTGAAATGAATGTGACATTTACCTTCCCCCATTCATCAGAGGTGTCCCTGTCATTTCCATGCCTTTTCAAATATGACAATGGCTTTGCAAGGACCTTGACCAGTTCTGGCATCACCTTTGGATGATTCCATGGACTTGTGCTGATCAAGTTATCCCTGAATTCATCTTCACCCCCTGCTGTTTCACAGCTGCTCAACAACCATTTTATAGCACTAAAGTTTCCCTAGATTTCAATGGGACACATGCAACATCCTTTAATACTCCAGTATTTCCTGCATCTTCTTCTTGTAGCATAGCTGGCCATAAGTAGGTATCCCTCTAGTTGCTGAGCTGTGAGTAGACAGGGGGAGGATTTAACTACACATGCTATGAGAAAGCTAATAAACTTTTTTTAAGTAACAGAATTTGTGGAGAAAAAAGCATTACAATATCCTTCACAACAGAATGGTGGTTTTAAGCAGGGTTTCAGAGAGCAAGCACCCCAAATTAAGCATTCGTATTAAAAAACACGTGCGCACAAATACTGGAGTAAATGAAAAAGAAGAGAAATAACTGTTCAGTACTGTTCTATGATAGGAGAACAATCTGAGCAATTGAACACCAAATTAGCTACTAGGAGAACCCAGTACTTAATTCCTTAGGGGCCAAACGACAGGGGAGATGTAGCAATTATTCTATAGAGTCATCTTTAAATAGATCTGAAAAGCATTACTAATGTCTAAAGTGATTTTTTTTTTCATTTTTGTGTAAAGTAATGTTGTGTAAGAAATTGTATTTCTCAGCACACTGAGATGTACTATAGAGCCTTAAAGGAAGCTAGGGCAGAATAAGCATCTTTTTACACCACTAAGCACAACAAGCACGGTTCAATCTGGCAACCTTCAGAGCCCTCTGACAGTCACTACTCCTTCAGAATCTGGAGCTAAGTTAGGAAATTTTTCAGATGGCACAATGATCCAAATATTTCCACTCTGCTCAACACTTCAGAGGATGCATTTTTGTCTAGAATAAAGTTAAAAATATTAAATATTATACAAACAAAGTGAAAAAAGCTTCCTTTAATGCCTTGTTAAATTTAATAATTCTACATCCTTCCTGACACATTAATCTGTGTGATTTATTAGGGTAGGGAAGACAAATTCAGGAAAATGGAAAGAAATCCCAACAGCAAATTCGTGCTAAGTCCACTGTTATCGTACAAAGATATGAGTTTTTCCTAAGGAGTCTGTCTACAGTGAGATAGGTTTGCTTTAAAATTTAATATCAGCTTTTATGGCTGAAAGAAAAAACTGAAATAAAACATGGGCATAAATGAAAGAAATTATACAAAAATTACTATAATTATGAACATCAAAGTTATTTATCAAAACTCCATCTTCTTTATGCTAATTATTTTCCCAACAGATTATTCTGAATAGGATGAAGCCATCTCAGTCATGAAAGAAAACTAGTGTTTTCCTGTTCCCTGATAATTAGTCATTCATATTTAGATATCCTTCATTCACTGCTGCACAGGTGCCTCAACCTTTGCCACACAACGTCGAACTGTATTTAAAGAAATACTCTTTGAACACTTCTATAGGAATAATAGAAATCTGTATTAACAGCTTAATCGCCCTGCTCTCACCAAACAAGAGATCTGTCATGAGAAATTCATCCCTTTTTTTTGTCAGAAACATGCACAAAACAGTTCTGACACTAAAATATGACAACGTTGTATCAGCAAGCCTGCTTCAGCAGCCCTGCTAATTTAACACCCTATTCAGTAGATATTTAATTTCTGTGGCTGTTGGCCATGAAGTTTCAGTGAACTTCTATGGGTTGGCACCTGCAAAGCTTAATTCCAATTCCACAAACATAAATTCCTGCCTCGCTCATTGCAGATATGTTAACTGCTGACTCTGGCTATGACTCTCCAGCATGTCCTATTCCCATAACTATATATAGCAGTCAGCATTACATGTCCATCAGAATTATGAACCTATGTTTGGATAGACCACAAGTAATGACGTATTAGTAGGAAGAAAATCAATTAAGAATAATGGAAATACAGGTGTGCTCAGAGGTGTTAGAACTGAAAAGCTTCCCTGATCACTGTATTCCCATTTGAAAAGGTTATTTACTTAAGGCTACAGTAAGTGGGTATTAGAAAAAAAAAATTTCTTTATTGTGAAGGATAAGCCATCCCTGGAAGTGTTCAAGGCCAGGTGTGATAGTGCTCTGAGCAACCTGGTCTAGTGGAAGCAGTCCCTGCCCATGGCAGGGGGGTGGAACTAACTAACCTTTCAGGTTCCTTTCAACTCAGGCCATTCTGTGATTATGATTGTCTCATGAGCCAGGATCTGCTAAAGGAGAGGTACTGTTAGGGTGCTACAGTGCCTCAGTAATAATGAACTTCACTCTCCCACCAACGCTGCTTGGTGCATGAGGAGTGGTTTAGGCTAGAGAGGCAGTTTACAAAAGATACAATAAGGGAAGGATGCTTCTGAGTGCCAGGATGTCTGGTTGTGCCATCTCAGGCACAAAACTCAAAATCTCAAATCGGAGTGATTTTAATCAGAAATAGCTGAACAGCACAATTCAAACTGTCATAAAATATCTTATTCATAAGATTAAAATATCATTATTTTCATTATTTTGTCTAATTCAGGATTAAAAGCTAATGAAATAACCAGTGAGATAGCAGTCTGATATTTCAATAAATTTCTTACTTAAATAAGCATCATCTAATGATAGAAAATTGTCAGTTGTCATCACTGATGACAATTGATAATTGTTGTCACCACTTTCAGAAAAAAACCCAACACATTAGCTGTATGCAAGTGCATAATGTGAATGAGCAGATCAGGCCAATTTGCAAGGCTATGAGATTATCACCAGTTCATATGGACTGATCTACAGGGGTGCTCCCAGTTCAATGCTGCCAGTTCTTTGCAGTTTTGAAGGCCATCAGAAATATTTAAAAAATGTTAAAATGATAAAATAAATATAATTGGTTTGTTGCTGGAATGCATAGAAAGAATTTCTACTATTTATTTAATCTGGATTCTGAGATTCTGTTAGGTCTGTTCAACAATGTGTGCATAGTACAAGTTTTATGGTAGCAGAGATATCTAAATGAGCTCAAAAATAAACTGATATGAAACCTAGAAACTACCTCGCTAGAGCAGGAAATTTGGCATGGTCTAATCAACCATGTAGAAATGAAAAAATGACACTGATCAATTTATGCAGCCAAACTTTTGTAGTGAAACATTACTGCAAATACCTTTATTTCAGGTGACCCAAGATGGCACCCTTCTGGGTGGTCAGAGAAGTCTCAAATTAACAAAACGCCCCCAGCCTTAAAGTCAGGATAAAGAATTGCATGAATTACTGCCTTTGCTAGTAAATATTAAAAGGAATGAGAGATTTATGTCCTGATACTAAACTGATCTGGTTTGATCTCCTTAAAGAAAGGATATAGTTTTTGAATATACTTAATTTTATTATTCTGTTAAACACCAGGGCCATTTGCATTTGATTCCAAAGGATTGATTATTGTCACAGAAGATCTACACTTTCTTCTTGACCATCACCCCAGTGTCACAAGCCTGGTTGCTGGAAGATAAATGACCAGCAGAACAGAAGTGGAAGTGCAGAGAGCTGCACCAGGAATGTTGAATCTATGTTGGCCCCTAGAAGTCGTTTGTCTATCCGTTTTGGCCAGGGCATATTGCCTTGCCAAAAGCTGGTTTTCCATCTGAAACCTCTCACTGACTGGTTCTGTGGTGGTTTGACCTTGGCTGGCTGCCAGGTACCTACCAAAGCCATTCTATTCCTGCCCTCAACTGCACAGGGGAGAGAGTAAGGACAGAATAAATTTTTGGGTCTAGATAAAGGACAGGGAGAGATCACTCACCAATTAATGTCATGGGAAAAACAGACTTGACTTGGGGAAATCAATTTAATTTATTACCAATCGAATCAGGGTAGGGTAATTAGAAATAAAGGCAAATCTGAAAAAAGCGCCTTCCTCCCATCCTCTGCCTTCTTCACAGAGTCAACTTCACTCCCGATTTTCTCTACCTCCTCCCCCACAGTGGCACAGGAGGATGGGGAATGGGGCCTGTGGTCAGTTCATCACAGGTTGTCTCTGCTGCTGCTTCCTCCACAGGGGTAGGATTCCTCACAGTCCTTCCCTGTGCCAGTGCTGAGTCCCTCCCACAGAGACAGTCCTCCATGAACTTCTCCAACTGAAGTCCTTCCCGTGGGTTCCAGTTCTTCATGAAGTGCTCCAGTGTGGGTCTCCCATGGTGTCACAAGTCCTGCCAACAACTCTGCTCCAGCATGGGCTTCCCATGGAGTCACAGCCTCTTTTGTGCATCCACCTGCTCTAGAGAGGGGTCCTCATGGGCTGCCAGTGTATCTCTCCTCTATCATGGACCTCCACAGGCTGCCCGTGGATCTCTACCATGGTCCTCCTCTACGGACTTCAGGGGGCTTGCACAGTAGACTTCTTAAACAGTGAGGGAAGGCAGGAGTTAAATAAACACAGTGTGTAAGGTATGGAGAGAGCAATCAAATTGAAAAGAGAAAATTCAAGACACTTCATGGATTTGAGGAATAATATAGATATTATTGAAACAGATATTCCCCGATAAAATGGAATTTGAGGTTCGCTATTTGGAATCACTAATGGCTAGAAATTGAAAACTGTAACATTATTATTATATTAACTTTAACTGGCAATTCCATTTTCCCCAAACCTGCCAATCTTCTTGTCTATGCACAGTAGCTTGCCTTTATTTCAGATCTCCGCAAGAAAGCTCAAACTGCCCTTGCACTGGCTAGCCTGGAAGAATATTATAGGGCTCTGTGATCCCCATAATGGTTAATCTAGGTGAATGCCTCTGTGTCATGGGTGTCATGTGACTGCTATTTAGTCGATAACTGTACAGTCAGTTATAGTTTGTGGATGCACCTGCAGGCAAAGTGCATCAATCTTGACTCTATGTATAGTATATTGTTTTGTTCCACTGAAATACTGTATGCACCTGTTCAAGAACTGCAGCTTTATTAATGAGAATATTAAAGTGCATGTCCAAGGGACCCTTCAAAGCTAAGTGCATATTCCAGTCCTGACTGCTGTCATTGATTGAGAAATCTGTATTTTGACCAAGGCTCTGTTGGAATTCCAGGATCTTTGGGCTGGTGAACCTCACTGTGGCTGGGTTCTGCACCATGAGCTGTGCCTTGACCATAGATCCATCTCATATGGCATCACCTTGGGGTTCCCAGCATCAGAAATAAGATTTTATAACTGCTATCACCTTTTTGGGGCTTCTAATGAATAGTTATCTGCATTGTGAGTGCATTTCTTACGGGATGTGAAAAGAACTGGCACCTCCTCGGGGCAAAACATCTCTTGAGCTTCTCGCTGTCCAGACCTCTGCCTCTGTGCTAGTAACCTGAAGTAACCTAACTCCAACAGAAATGTGTTGCATTTTTTCCAGCCCTCCTACACAGCATGATGGACTGTGACAGCGAATTGCATCTCCATAGCACACTATTGAGCAGTACCCACAGTAAGAAGAAACTGTGGCAAGGAGCACAGCGGGATATTTTTGGAATCAGGAAAACCCCTCCATTTTCCGTAAGGCAATAAAATATACTACTGCTTGCACTTCAGTGAAAAATTCACAACCAGGCCTTCAGTCTTTCTTTTTTTTTTTAACTATTCGAAAATGAACAGCATGCTGAAGCTCCATTTTAACTGGTTTTCCTCATTAATTTGGCCTCATTTCACAAATGCAGACTGCTTGTGCCAAGCTTTTATACACTGCTTTTACTTTCTCTCTCCAATGTGCCAATAAAAGTGTTTTTCATCTGAAGTCTTATATTTATTACTTTCGATGTCACTTAAAGGAATAAATCTATCATGGAGCAAAGTGCAAGTCAATAAAGTAATGTACATGTATCAGAAAAACTTTTTACCAGCTAAGGTAGCTAGTATGTTACAGAAAATAGAATTTTTTGAAATATACTGTAAGGTAATATTCTTAACTGTAGCTGTAAATTCTGCAGTGAACCAATAAAAGTATGCTTTTATGCTCTAATAAATGTCAGGTTTAAATATCTCAGGATGCCTTAGCCTGTTTTAACCTCATCCCTATAGAATTGCTCCTTTGAATTAAATGGAAAATACACTTTATCAATTTTTCTTCAAAAATAAATTTATAAAAAATCTGTATTCTTAGTAGAGCTTCCACAAAAAATCTGTAATGAAGACCTCTGTATCCTAATAGCTCCAGACTCACTAAAACTATATGATTACATAAAATAATGACCTGGAGGGGATCTATAGAAGTAAAATAGAAATCCACAGCCACTTAAGCTGTGTATCTTCTCCTATTCTTCTGGATGGCTCAGCGTAAGCCAGAATGATCCGTGCTCAGGCCAGAACCTCACCTTAATGGAGCGATCCTTTGACTACCTAATGCAATTTGCAGGAAGGTTTCACTCTTTTTTTTTTCAAATGTTTTGCTGGGAATTTGAAAAACCCAGACAGTAAAGGGATACATTTGGTGGACTTATCTCTCAGTGTGTGGGCTGAGTGTTTGGCTAGACAACCTTCAGGCTGGCTTCTGTCAAAAATTTTGACGGAACCATCAAGCTGTCCATGGGAACAAAATACCATCTGTAGTGGGCATTACGAGTGCACTAAAAAAATAGGCAGATGAACAGGCATACATGTATATTTGTGAAGTAAACTGCGTGGCAGTATGAAAAGCAGAAAAGGCCTTGGCTCTGTGCAAGCCCTGCTCAGCAATAACAAAAACATCTCTATATTGTCCTCTCTGTGTTCAGCACAAACCCAAAACACAGCCCCACACCAGCCTCCACGGAGAAAATTAACTCTACCCCAGCCAAAACCAGCACAAACTCTTAGAGTTTTCTTTCAGATAAGGAATGGTATGCAAGACTTGGGTATTGCAAATAGCTTCTCTCAGACAGGCCATATGGCCCTGCTGCACCACACTGATTTCAGGATTCTGGGTACGCTGTGAATCGGTAACTTTAGGATTACATTCGCTCAGTTCACATGTAAAACAGTGTTTTGTTTGGATTTTATTACTAGCAGTTCTGTCAGAGCATGCTTAAATCTGAAAGCTGAGCTACTTTTTCTTCCCAGCTCATGCATTTTCCAGTAGAAATGAGGTCTCTGGTGGCCTAATTTCACCCCTGCTCAAACTGGTACTAGTCTTGTCCTTAATAGAGGCTTCAATCTGTGCACTTTTACAGAAGGTGTAAGAGATGAGGAGATTACACATACAAAGGCAAATATATTATGGCAGAAGAACGGACAACAAGATATAAACCATTCTCTTTTTGGATTGGCACAACAGCATGAAAGAAAGAAGAAACCACGTACCTGGCAACACTTGCTCCCTTTAGATGTGCAACAGGAACACTCAGATGAAGCAAAATCAGAGGTCTTTTCCCTCAATCACTTTTCTGACAATTTCAGGATTACACCAATTTTGTGTAGTTTGACTGTGATCTGTGCACATTCATCAGGTTTTTTTCTAGAGTGTTTAACACTGCACCTCTTTTAGTACTGAATGTATTTTTTTGCTGTTATCATTTCTAGTTCTTCTGAACCCTCTATTTTTTTTTCAGATTGAGCTTATTTGTGCAACTGGCATGCTGCACACAGTCTGTAAGTACACTATACAATTCTTTAAAAAAAAATAAAATTCTTTTCACTGGTTAGCATTTTGGTAAGAGTTGAGATACTGCAGTGACTACATATGAAAATATTTAGCAGCTAACTTATGAATATTAAATATTGAGATTTCATACCATTGAAGACAATAGAAAAACAGAACTGTTTTTACTGCCTTATCTACCAGCTGAAGAGGTTGTCACGATTTCCAAGCGCCTGATGATGTCCAGTGACACAGTTCAGAAGACTAATTACCAGCCAACCCAAAAGGCAGAAGAAAGGAGATGTTTTTCTCTTTGAGGAGAAATGAGGCTGACTAATTTGCAGAAGAAATTTATCAACAGAGAGTTCTGCTCTGATGTTCTGCTTTGACTATGGCAGTAAAGCACAATGCCCTAGCAAAGACAATACAGACAAACCACTACTGATAAAATAGATGCAAAAAGATCCTCTATGCAAGCAGATACTCATCAGCTCTTTGCAAGAAATGATTTGTGCTCAGCATTATTATTTGTGCTGCTCAACTGCCCAGAAGCTCTGATCGTTATTGTTACCACCTTTGCTAGGATGATCCTAGAAGGAAATCCTACCTGCCTCAAACCAGATGCTTCTTTTAAAAGAAAACACTGATAATTGGTATAAGAGCAGTACTGTCCACCTTACTTTGCTGATTGGGATCTAAAGATACATTCCAGGATGCTGGAAAAGCTAGAAATAAAGCCCGTCTCAAAGCTTGGCCACAGAGACAAAACTACCCTTTCTTGTTATTGGACAGGACAAGGGGCAATGTTTTCAAACTTAAAGAGATTAGGTTTAGATTAAATATTAGGAAAAATTTCTTTACTGTGAGGATGGTGAGGTTCTGGCACAGGTTGCCTAGAGAAGCTGTGGCTGCCCCATCCCTGGAAGAGTTCAAGGCCAGGCTGGATGGGGCTCTGAGCAACCTGGTCAGGTGAAAGCTGTCACTATCCACCGCAGTGGGATTGGGACTAGTTGATCTTTGAATTCCCTTCCAACCCAGGCCATTATCAGTAGTTATGGTGGGTTGAAATGAAATAGGAGTTTTGGGCAGTATCTCTGAGCAAATTTAAAACAATAAAGAGAAGAGAAGGTCAAACTCTCTCTGCTGAGCACAACAAAGATGTATGAAAGCCCTTCGGGACCTCAGTGTGTGCTGCCGTTCCAGGGCACACTTCAGTGTTCGTGAAGTACAGTCTGACCCAGCACCAGCAATGGTCCATTCTGCCCTGTGCCTGGGAAACTTCTGAAGAGCTGCAGCACAGATCTCTGAGAAGCAGAGAGACACATTCCTACTCCTCATTTCAATGCCCAAGTTCCTGGCTGTGTTCCCTTAGAAACAAACCTAAGGCTAAAAGTCTTCGAGAAAAGACATACGCTGCTTATCAATCTCGGTGTAATTTTAGTTTCATACAGGATTTGTCCTTCCCACCTTCCTGCAGCTGGCTTTGTGTTTAGTCTTTGTCATACTGTTGTCACCTGAAGCTGGCCACTGGCAAGAGTAGGGGCTCAGAAATGGTCATTCTGGGAGGAAAAAGTTCGCTTGTTTTGATTTTCTTCGTACGTGACTCCACTGCAGCATTCAGTTCCAGGTTAAATACTTTGCTTTCGTTATGAGCTAGAAGTAAGGCATTACTGATCAGATCTGAAATGAAAACATTTTTACATTTGCAATGCTCTTACTGTAATTACTGGTTTTGAGTCTTCTCATTTACATTTCGTTTTAGGACTTGCAGGTAGAAAACTTAGACTATTCCTCCAGAGGGAAAATTCTGTTTTCTGATCAAGTCTATTTAAATTGTCAAAATTAAATCCACAGCATTCAGAGAAGTCTGTGTTCCAGAAAAGCACCTTCCCTAACTCCAGTGCTTTTTATGACCATTTTGTTCACCTTTGTTCTCTTCCTCTATTTCACGAAGATGACGTGAGTAATGATTATTCTATTAGCTCTGGTACCATGAATGCTACAGCAGACTTACAGCATAATTCTCTTCCTCCTTAGGGAATTGATATTTTTATTCACAGCACAAGAAAACCTAGTCTGTGGCCAGAATATTTTTTCTCTATTTCTGTTTCTTTATTTGGTGATTTGATACAATAAATTGATTAGATAGACTAGCCAGTAGTTTCATAATCCTGTTCTGAGTCTAGCAGAATTAATTACTGTTCACATAATACTATTCAGGAAGTATGTTTTAAAAAGCAGAGTACTCATTATGGTATAATTTTCAAGGATGCCATCCACATGGTATAATTGCCAGCAGTTATGGGCATGGATACTTGCATATTCCAGATGGGCAGCACAGCTTGCAGGTGAGATGTCCAGAAATGCCACTTGGTGCAATGTGTGGTCTTGTGTGAGGGTCTTCTCCTTCATCAGATCCAGTTTCACCTGCCTTGGCTGCAAATACCAGAGTTATGTCAGTATTAAACAGCTACAGAAAGGGTCTGGGTCCAGTGAAATGGGTAACAGCATTAACTGGCTTCATGACATCGTGTGTCAAGTGTGCTCAGTGTCCAGTCCCAACACAATCTGGTCTTCAACACAGTCCTTTGCAAAAGACTTGAGACCGTTTTGATCCAGTAATCCAAAGTTAATAAAAAAGGCATGTGAAAGTTTATCTATCTGGAGACCACTTTAGCAGCTTGTTTGCTATTTGGTAAGCATTTCTCAGCATCCACAACAGAAGTAATTTGATAGTTGCACTTACACTCTGCAAAACTGGGCTTTATGTCCATCTTGCCCAGCTTATTTTTGATAATGCACTTTTACCTGGTCTGTCCCTCTACAAAAGAAGAGGAAAACCTCAGATTTTGTTAGTGCACAAACACAAGCAGCTTTCATCAAGACCTTACTAGCACACCCAAAACTTATTTCGGAAGGCTAAATTTATTGCCGATTCAGTGATGTAGGGTTTTCTTTCACTCTAATCAGTCTAAGCCCTAAAAGTCAGCCAGTGAGGACTTAAGTTCTTTCTATTACAACAGCCTCACTGAGCTTCTCAAGTTCATCAGTGAATCAAATGGGCATCTGAGGTACTTAAACACTAGAAAATCCTGAAAGTGGCATCCGTGGCATTCCTATGGATGATTCCTTCCTGTCCTGGCTGCAGAGATTGGGCACAGCTTAGTGCTATGTGGGCAGAGCCGAGTGGAAAAGACAAGGCTTTGGGGTGACCTAATTGCAGCCTTCCAGCACCTGAAAGGAGCTTACAAAAAACGATGGTGTCTTGGTTTGAAAAGACAGATGTCTGTTAAGGGAAGGCAGGAGCCTTCCTTGGAATGGAAGATGCAACCCCCTTCCCTCCGAATGATTATAATTTTGAAATCAAGGGCTTTCAGGCAAAGATATGGGGAATAGGAATAACAGTTCTTTTACTAATATATATATATATATGTAAAACAAAACAATAATACAGAAACACTGGCTTAACCTGACAGAGTCAGGGTAACCTGGCACCCTGCCAGGCAGGGTGGTGGTAGCAGTCCGATCAGGTGAGAGCTGCAGTTCTCTTTGAAGTGGTTCTGTTGAAG
>WEIT01039458.1:41705-52358 GCA_013389985.1 Dryoscopus gambensis | reverse complement strand
AAGGGCAAGGTCTGTGACACACATGAGATGAGAATAGGATGCTTTGAGATTTTTCAGTTTTTGTTTATAGCATCTGGATCAGAAAAACTAGATTTAAGGTGTTCAGATACTCAAAACTTGCAAATTGCAGCTCCTATAACAGAGAGCAGAACCTCTCATTCCTAGCCTCTGTGTTTCAAGACGGAAAACAATTTTCATATGAATGGAGAACTGAGGAAGAACATTTAAGGAGAGACAAGGAAACCAAAATTTAAAGTAAAAATTCATTTCCACTGAGATATTCCTATAGCAAAACTGTTGCAAGTTCTCAAAGATATCATGTAGTTATTTTAATTTCCTTAACATGCTTAGGATAATGGTAGAAATAAAGTGCCTTGCAGCATATGTAATTTATCTCATGCCTTTTTCTGATGTTTTTAACAACTAGACAAGAACAATTATTTCCTGAGTTAATTCAGCACCATGACATACCCATAGCCAACTAAGGCCACTAATTCTATCACAGTCCCCATGCATCTACTTGGCTGCAATTCTGTAGTCCATCTTACTAAAAACACTCTCAGGTTTTGCATATTAGGCAGCTGGAACAGCCACAAACACTAAGATGTTTTGCTTTTAACGATTTAATCAATTTTGCTCCCTGGTCTTTCTCTACAGAGAGGAATTGTGTGCAACAAACATTGGTGGAGTAGAAGCTGGGGCAATAAAGAGGGATAAAAGAGAGGTAAAGCAGCATCCAAAGGAAAAGATTCATGTAGTGAGAGATCATGATGTACTGGAGTTATCTCCATGAGTGGGAAATTTACTTCTAACTTGAAGAATAACAAATATTTAAACATGAAGACAAGAAAAATTGAGGATAAAACCAGATGGTTCTGTTGGGAGTTGGATTGGTCAATCTGAGTGCAAGACAGGAGACTGGCCTCATGCAAAAATATAGGCAGAAGGGAAAGGAGAATCTACAAAGAAAGAAGAGAAAAATAGCCTGATATTCATATTTTTTGGAAAATAATTGTAAGGAGGAATAAGGAAGTAGTAGTTGTATATTTACAGGTGCAGACTTTCCTGCCACTCCCCTAGACCCCAGCAGGCACACACGTAATCTTTAACTTACATGTTTAGCTTAATTTCCCCACCAAAAATCCCAACTCTACCCAACCAAACAACTCAAACACTTAAAAAAGGCACAAGTACCTACCCCTGATCACTTGGCTAAAGTTAAGCTAGGAGGATATGTCAATCTAACATTCCTGATTGCATCAGATGTACCTCTAGAACTGCTTAAATTCCACCAAAAAGATGGATAGATGCACCAAATGACATGATCAATGTTCTTTTCAGTTTTATGGCTGAAGTAGCTGGTACAGAACACAGGAATTAGTAGGTTTTTGCATTACTTTGTAACAGATAAACTCATGCTTACAGCACTTGATTATTTTATAGCTATCATCGCTCTACCTCAGTTGTGAGGAATATTACATTCTAACATATACACACGTGTAGAATATGCACTAACATATATTACTATATAACTATGTATATATGTCTATATAATATATATTCTCTGATGCTTGACAAATTTTCATCTCCCTTAAGGTAAATACTAAAAAAAAATAGTTTCCAAATTTTTCTCCTGTTGAAGTAACCCTAATTAATCAGCATCTTCAAAAGAATGGATATTTTGTCCATAATGTGAGCTTTCAAAAATGAATGAAGAGGTTTTCTCTTGCTGCTTATAGGAATAGTTTAAATTCTTATGAGCAGTTCTACTACTCTGATGCTTCCAAAGCTAAGCTAATAGACACCAAAGGCTGACTCTGTAGTAACTTTTAGCCTTTATTCTTCTATTTTACTGTTATTACTTATTTAATTTTATTTTGCTGGTTTATGAAAAGTAACTAGCTTTTATTGTTAGTTAAGTGGCATATTTACCTCACTGAAGTCCTTGTTAGCAAGATTTTGATAAAAACAAAGATCCAAACACATTCAGAGATGCTGACCTTCGCTTGGGAAGATGATCCAAAAAGGTTAAGAGTAATCCTTAATTTTCTCCCCTGTGGAACTGTCCATATGTGGAGGTTTTGTTGGCAATACTAAGTCAGCAGTTTCACTACATCCATTCCCTAATATCTGAGTTGTTCTACAGATCATTTGCAAAACTGAAGGCAAGGGTTTACACCACATACAGAAGAATAGCCTGGTGACTCCAAAAGAAATAACAAGCATTGAAATTAGTTTTCTGCAACAAATTCCTCCAAGAGGACATGAAGCAATTTTCATCCCATCTCATAGATACTACCTGTCATTTGATGTTCAACTCTGGAGAGCTGAAGGCATTCCAAGTTTGGAAACTCATAAAACCATGGGTCAGTTTGTGCAATACAATGTTTGACAAGAATCATTTTAATGAGCAGATATCCTTAAGGTATGCTACATATTTAAAGTCAGAAGATGTATTGCACAAGCTTATTACATAGAGCTTTTGTTGTACCAAGTGCAGCCAGCACTCTTGAAGTTCCAGTGTTTGTTCTTACTTAGGTTTACTTAAGACAAAACCCTGCAGATGCTTGCTTTTGAAGTAGTATCCTGGGTAGTATATCCTCTTGCAATAAAAATAACCTTTGTCAAATGTTCTCAAGGAACAGAATCTTCTCTTCTTCTATAAAGCTATATATTCTTTTCCAGGCTTTTACTAATCCAACTTTTCATATAAGAATTTTTATGTCTTTAATTTCTAGATTTCTTTTTCTGATACAGATTCCATCAATTCTCTTTCCTTGAAAAAGATCTTCCACCTTTGAAAGAACTAAAGCTTTAATTCAACAATATATTCTCATGTGATTATTCAGTCCTCTCTGTAAAGATGAAGTAAAATCTACTGATTAGACTTTCTAGAGAGGATGATTGTTTTTTTTTTTTAATTTTCTGCATGTTATCCATTAAACTAGCTGGTGCACGGTATTTTATGTGGATTAACTTCCCTCCTCCCCAAGTGCACTTCAAGAAGTTGCAGGGATAAGGGGATGGAAAGGAGGAAACCGGAACAGGTTAGGAGCAGTAGCATGTTCAGGTGGTGTCAGTTGCCAGAGCTCAGTTTTGGACAGAAGCATGAAAGCTAAGGCTTCAGAGATCCTGGCATCCCTAACATTGATTAAACCTCATTGGGAATGCGAGAACAGTAGTTATAACTGGCACTCCTGCTTCTGCAAGGTAGGGAGGATCACAAATAGCTTAGCTCATGAAAAGAGATATCAGTACATGTCTATGAGAAAACGAATTCTCTTTCCTGCTGAATCAGCCACCTTATTGCTGCAGAGCTGAATTAGCAACAATTGACATCTGCAACTGAATTAAGCCCAGCTCTCCAGGAATTTGTATCCTGAAACATCAAGGAGTCGCTGCCACGCTGTTACCACCATCTGAAATACTCACTTATGAGGCCATGGTATCTCTCCCTGTTGAAGGCAGATATGTGATGGAGCAATCCCCTGAGGTGTAGGTAGTGTTACATCTGGAAACCCCACCATTAGTTCAAGACAACAAATCCATGGAGGTTACTGGTTTAGTGTTAACACGTTAGATTAGAACGGCAATATGACATTTGGGACAGTTTCTTCCAGAGCTTCAGGATCACAGCTCATTTGCTTCCAGTCAGAGAACTAGATCATGTTAATAATGAGTCACACTGTCTAGTCTTTCAAATGAAATGTTAAAAGGCCAGGAAACAAGGCAATGTAGGGTATGAATGAAAGGCAATGGTCTTGCAATGCTGAACATTTTCCATAATTGGAATTTTAAAGATTACATGTGCTTGATCTAACAAATCTGCACTTTCAGGTTTTGCCTAATTTGCATCTAGGTAGCAGCTGGACCCTAGTTTTTCTCCACCCCATCCTTTTCCTCTTCCTCAAGTTATATTCATACAAGCTACCCATCTTCATTACAGAAACCTTTCACTTTTAAACTCTTCCAGTGCACAAAAATCCCAAATGTACACAAGTCTGAGACACTGACTGCTCAGACAGGAAGCATGGGATTCAACTGCTTTGGGACCCAGTCACCAGCAGCTGAACCAGAAAGAGTACAGCAGTAATTGGCTCATCACCTCCTATGCTTCCAGCAAAGGGCAGCTTTGGGGAGCCTCTGGTTTGCAGGACTTGTGGTTAAACAAAGCCAGAGCTGTGAAGGACTGTTTTGTGCAAGAAACATGTTTGTGTCTGGGAATGAAGACAAAGGTAGCAAGGGCAGCAGCACCTAACCATTACTCTTCAGCACTGAAGCCTAATAATTAGGATGATTTCTTCTCGTCGGGAGGAATTAAGGTGCTAAGCCACTGGATGTGAAGTCCGTAGTTATCCTTCAGTGTTCTGAGGCTTTAGCCTGCTGTTACACTACAGACACCTATAGGTGTCTGATCGTGGCCTCTCTCCCATCTAATTTGGTTTGAAGAAGTTATACAGCAGAGCATCATCCGGGTTGTCCTCTCCCAGGCCTAAATGGAACTCTTTCTTAGTGGAAATCTGGACTTAAGTGACAGAAGCTGATCAGGTGTGGTGTCTGCACATGATGATGTCCTGAGCTGGGAGAAAATATAAAAATTTCAAGCTATGAGCCTTTTCAAGGTCAGCAAGGAAATGCAGGTCAGAGATCCAGGGATTTCTTACTTCTGTTTCAGTCTCAGACAGATAGGCCTTGCCAGCCTGGAAGTTCACACAAGGTTGGGAAGCACTGATTATATAGTGCCTAATGTAAGCTGACTTTCTTGTGTCAGGCCTCTTGCATGGAATTTTGGTGTGGCTCTTCAAGAAGGATGATTTTTTTCCTAGGAATTCATCTCCCCCTTGAGGTTTTTTAAGTGATTTTGTTATGGCTGGCAAGAGTGGATCAGAAGGGGAGCAGGAAATACTTGAATCATCAGCTGCTGACATCCACATAGAACAGCCTCTGGAGACATGCAAGATAATCTTGCCCCTGTGGATTTGTGGTGCCTCTTTTGCTTTGCTCTTGTATTTCTTCCTCAGTTGGTCCTGACTCCATTAACTCACTGTCCACCCAGCTCAGGCAGCAGAGGTGTCAGAAGCCACCTCTGCACACATATTCATTGCACTGCGACTGAATCCAGCTTGACATTGAGCACAGTTTGCTCTGCTTTGACACAGCACACTAGTACCCTCTTTCACTCCCTCTTCATCATAGGCAAACCCATCAGGCAGGCTGGCTAAGAGATGTGAGCTAACATATCCTGGCTGGGAGGAACAGACTCAAGCAGCTCCTTCTCTGAAGAAGACTTCGGGTAGCACCAGCATCAACATTGCCCCTTCTGCTTGGAAGAGAGAGGAGCACATGCACCACAAACTCCTAACACAAAGCTTGGTGAGAGTTTTTGCAAACAAATTGCAAAAATTGGTCAGAACACATTAGAAAACAGGACAAGGTTGTGAAACAAAGGTGTTTTGGTTTTTTGTTTTCTATGCTACTCAAATGCTGATTTTAGCTTAGGTTGTTAGAGAGTTGAGACATCGACAAAAGCAAAGACAAAGTGACAAGCAGGACTCCTTGTTCTACTTAAGAAACACTCAGTCCTTTCCAGAGAAGAAGAGAGAGAACACATCTCTCCCGCTCCACAGCTGCCCGAGTACTCTGACTTCTTAATCTGACGGTAGGTCCCGTGTCTCAGCATCAGGACTTAACAGAACGTTGCTGTTTAGGAGATCAGGGCTAAACAGCACAGCAGAGTTGCTTTCATGGCATTATGGGGCTTGCAGGACATGCTTCAGACTTACCAGGAGGAGCAAGAATGAGCTGCAGTTGTATCAGCATCCGCAGAGTTCAGGAGGCCGACTGCTGAAGGAAGAGGATTGAGACAGGGTAGCATTGCAGGATACTTGCAAACACCCACAGAACTATCAAATTAAGATAACAGGGTGAGGAGTAGAGGAACAGAATGAGCCTTGGTAGAGCCAAGGAAAAGAGAAGCTTTACCATGAAGTGCTTAAAAGGAAATATCACTACACCCCACAAAAACAATACATGACACTCCTTTTGTCTCCACAGCCTTGTCGAACCCTTTCTGTTGGTAGGTACAAATGCCTCCAGGGGAAAGAAGGAACAACAAAACACAACACACAGCTCAGTTCCACATGGAAAGGGAAGTTCCTAAGGCTGTCAGGTAATCTCTACTGCTGAGCAGATCTGATTAATCAATCTTTGTTGGCCTCCTTTAAATCACATCTTCTTTTCAAGTGCCTGAAAGCAGTTGAGAAGAAAAGAATGGGTGTGTTGGCCTGGTAGTCATGCTTTAAGAAACAGAAAGTTTTTAGGAGAAAATAAGCTCAAAATCAGATTAAACAATCCCAAGGGTCACAGCAAGAGGACAATGTGCAGTGCATCTTTCATGCAGAGTACAGTAGCAGGGCTTGTGTCAGTACTGTTAGTAGCCGTAATACAGAGACCCCAGCAGCCAAACGAGGTCCTGTCATCACCTCTGGTATGCAGGGAAAACAGGATAACACTGTGAAAGAGGAATACTAATCTTAATACTTCTACTCTCATAAATTTGCTGTGTGGTATTCGATAAACACCAATAACGAGGACCGAAGGTCTCATTCCCATCAAGTAAAGATAAACACATACTTGTTCTCATCCAAAGATAGAACTTAATCTCCTTGAGTAGAGACCACCTGGATGTTGAAGCTGGGCATATGTCTTAAGAGAATATTGCTACGCACTTGTTGCTTCCACTGAGAACGCAGAGAAAGAAAGGGCTAGAAATTTGTCTCTGCTGTGAATTCCAGTGAACCAGTAATTTTACCCAGAAAGATAAATTTTTGATCAACAGTTATTTTCACTTACCACCTTGCCTTGAATATGTTTTCATAATAAAGTTTTAAAGTTGTCAAAATGCTCATCTTGGTAGTTCAAAACTCGGCTTACAATCTTGGTTTGGGACAGAACTGCTGCTGATTTAGAGGTAGTAGTTTGCGTCTGGTTTGAGAATCAGGCTTAATTAACATGCAGAGTTCCATTACTTATGAGTCTGATCCAAGCCCAAGAAATATTAATAAGTTGGGTCTCTAGCCATGAAGATTTTGCTGAGGAACTACATTTAATGGGACTTTAAGGGGAGGAAAAGAAGCATGTTATTTTAGTAGATGCAAGATATTACAGTTTAGAAGGCTAAAAACAATTGTGAACTTAAAATATTCACTTAAATTGTGAGCTTAAAATGTGCTGATATGTAAAAAAAAGTCCTGTGGCCTTTAAGAAATCCTGTTCATCTAAACTGTTTTGTTCATTTTTTTTTTTTAAAGCTAGTTCTGCTATATGTTACATCTAAATGGATTATAATAGAAGGAAATTCAATTACTTTGGTCCTCCTTGGCAGAACTTGGTGTAGCTGTCAGTCCTGCTGCATTGCACGTACAGCCACTGTGGCATTTTGTGCTGTGCAATGCAGCACTCTGCAGAAACACCCACAGTAGTGCTGAATTAGCTGCCTTGGGAGCTGGACAGGCTGACGTGGGAACACTGCCATGGGAACGGGGGGACCACTGGCCCCAGCTATCCAAACCACTAATTCACAGGTGGTTTGGGGCTTTCTAAGCCACACCATACTGTGCACTCTGGACATAATTTTTTAAGGCACTTGAATACCAAATAATGGTACACTTCCTTTCTTCTCTCCTGTTGCCCTTTATTTCTTTTGACCTGCATTAAATTTATGGGTGGATGGTACCTAGGTTAATGGTAAAAGGGGTGAAGGAAGCTTAAAATTTTTGCCATCCCCTTCCCTCTTCTAGTACCTCTTATATTTTCTCAAATGTTTTTAACATCGATACTGAATTCTTTTCCATAACTACAGAATAAAAAACCCATTAAAAATATAATGCCATTATAGCCCCAAGAAACTTGGCAGGAGAAGCTAAGTAGCTTAAACCATTTTTGTAAGCCAATGAGATATCAAATTGATGGAGTTCTAGCAAAGTTATATAATAAATTACCCATATGCAAGCCACTGGTTTCTCTTCCTACTTTCAGTTGCGTACCAGGGAAGCTCCAAAGACTAAGCTCATGGACAAATGACAGAAGAATTTTACATATGAGTGAGAAAACTAACAAGAAAATATAAATTGCTGAGAAATTAACTCAGAAAATAGCCGTAACTCAGATTTTAAACAGCATTTCATGAAAGCAAAGTATAGAGCACTACCACTTTGGGGAATCACAAAGTAGAGGAGCTCTTAAGTTGCTGCAAAGAGCAACTATTCCAATATTAATTTTCTGTCCCTTCTAGGTTTATTTGAAAATTGATTAGCGATACTGAATAGTACTCATCTTTTAAAATTGCCCAAATCTGGTCTTTCAAGTGTTCGTAAAGCAATGAGAAGCAACACATCAGCATTTAATGATCATATTTATTAAAAAATTATTTACCTACCTTATGGAACAACCCTGCTCAAGTTTACCTATTTTCTTCTTTGATTTGTTAAATAATTTCTCTTAGATGAAAAATTATCTTGGAAAAGTACCCAGTCCTGATTTGAAGATAGCAACATTTTGAAAGCTTTGTGTTCAGCTAAACTGCTCTCTTTCCAATTTTTTATTCTCCAGATTAGGAAATAAAACTTTGCAACATGGCAAATTAATGGTGCCAGAGAAAACACAGTCCTCCTTCAAAGGCTCATTTCATGGACATACAAGTTGCTAGGATTTAGCCAAAATAATTATAAACTTTTAATGCACTGGATGTTATTCATATTCTGAGTACCAAAGTCTTGAAATACGTATTGTTAGGCTTTAGAGTTAGAATGCAATTACTGTATTTGCTAAAGTTCTAGGTTGCCCAGTCACTTCACAGTGCTGTCACTGTGTATACAGTATTGGATAATAAACCAGCACAAAGCATGTCAGAAAGGTGATGCATAATTGACTAAAGACAGAATTTGTTGTGCTTCCCTTGCATCCTGCTAATTTCATTGGAAAAGAGGTGGTGTGGATGCCTGGAGACTTTCTTTAGCTGTGCAAATATACAACTACTGCATTTCAAAATGGCTTTAGCGGCTGGCAAGCTAAGAAAGTTTGTAAAGGTGTAAGAAAAAGATAGAAGACCTTTTTAGTATCCATGGGTGGTATTCAATATAAGATTCCCACCAGTTTGGAGGGGTTTGCCCCTTACTATCCATACATCATTTCTGAGACAGTAGGAGACTATACACTCCAGAAAACTAGTAACACCTTTCTAAATTTTCCCACTTCTTTGGCTGGAAATCACTTGAGATTGAGGATTATTTGAAGAAAATTGAACTTCCTCATATTAGCAACACAGGAGTAGGCTAAAAACATATGGATTACCAAAAATGTTTTAAAATTCTCAATGTATTCGTCCTAGGCCTGGATCATGCTCTTCTCTTTCTGTGTACCATCAGCTTTACATGAAGGAAAGGTTGAATCTCAGATGCCATGGAGATTCAAGGTAACTTCTCCATTTCAGATTATGTTGTTCAGTATGATCACAGCTCAACTTATCTGTAGATGCAGAGAAAAATTAGTTATTGCCTGGAAGCATAAATTCAGTTGGAAGAAATCTGTATCAGTCAAACAAACAAATAACTGCTATTAAATTGAAAAAGTTGGTAGCAAAACACAGCAGCGTTTGAAATGATTTTCCAAAGCTACTTATGAACCTCAAGGGTTTTGGGTTTTTTTTAGTAAAAAACTGACCGCAGGTAGTTTTAAGGCAGCTAGAAATCCATCAAGTGTTTTAAAATCCATAATAATCTGAGATGTATTGACTTCTAAACCTGGCTATAAACATCCAAAGGGAAAATGACTGAACAGTATGTCATATATGGTCTTTGAGTTCTGAGAAAGATGACATTAACTGGCAAACCATCTAGTAATTTGAATACAAGATGTCCCTTAAGCACATCTGCAGTGATCTGCCCCATTTAAAAGCAAAGTTCATGAAGCACACGAGTAATCACAGAAATCTACAAACTGTATTTGTAGATAAAACCTCAGCATGGCTCTGAAGAACAAACAAGTATTGAAAGTGGTCCTTTGAAGATCCAGAGAATTCCCAGTGCATTTTCAGAGTGACAGCAGTGTGGATTTAACTACAGGATCTTCTGGGACAATGAGAAAAGGGGACTTTTCCAGTATATATACTTACAGTCTAGTGTGTATATGTGCTTTCCAGGTATATATCTGTATATATATATATGTATTCCCATATTTGCAAGCTGACAACAGGACACTTCTTGTCTTAGGTAAAACACAGACCAGGAAGGTCATACAAAAGCCCATATCAGACACGAAACCCTGACAGACCTGCGTTTGGATCACACCAACGAGCCACTGGGACTAACCCCAAATGACCCGGCAGCGGGGCTGAGAGGGACCCGCCGCCCCGCAGCCTCCAGCCAGGAGCGGGAAGTGACCGCACACCGGGTACCTGTGCCGGTACCTCTCCGGAGAAGGAGCTGGGACGGGAAGGGCTGGGGTGGGGGGGTGGACTGGAACGAGCGATGGGGATGGGGAAGGGGCTGAGGCTGGGGAAGGGGCTGAGGCTGGGGAAGGGGCTGGGACTGGGGGCGGTGCGGGGGCGGTCCCTCGGCGGGGGGAACAGATAAAGGCAGGGCGGCGGGCGGCGGG
>WEIT01039458.1:11387-41534 GCA_013389985.1 Dryoscopus gambensis | reverse complement strand
GGGGATGCTGCAGAGAACACGGGGGTGCTGCGGGGCCAGCACGGGGCTGCGCACCCCGCCGGGCCGGCGGCAGCTCCGGCCGTGGGACTGTGGGCTCCTGCGGCAGCCTGAACTCCTGTCCTGCCCCGTCTTGTCAGAGCTCGTTCATTGCCGGCGCGCTCCGGCAATGTTTAAAAAGATCGAGCGTCTTCTCGAGGAGCGTCTGGGTCCACTGAGTTTTGTTGGCGGCTGTACAGGGATATTTCTTCTTTGTCTGCGATATCTTTAGGAGGAGAGGGCAAACTTTTAAGAGCACGCGGCATAAATAGTTTTGTTGTGTGTGGGTGCATCCACAACTCTCAAAATCGAAAGGAAGACAATACGTCAGAAATCTGTATCTAACAGTAGAGCTGAGGTTTAAGAGCTGCAGACTCGCACTGTGTGTTTGCAGTATACAGGTGCATATGCTCAGAAGGTGCTAAATTTAATGGAAAGACCCCTTTTAAGCTTACTTTGGTTCAGACCCTCCAAACTAAAGCTGACAGGCTATCAGAGGTGTGTTGCATGTGCCTATACATCCATGCGTTTGCCTGAAAACAAAGATTTACACACTCGACTCTGCTTGTTAACAAGTTGTGTGTGTGTATATGTGGGTAAGAACATGTCTGTTTACAAACTGTCTCCAGAACAATGCAAATTATTTGTTTGCTATTGTTTCAGAGGCTGTAACAGTAGCATGTCAACAAAACTTCTTTGTAGGCTATTTTTTTGTTGCAAGCATTTGATTGCTGAATTCATATAACTTTCTTAGTTGCTGAGGGAGGGCAGTCACTGGACCATTTTGATCATGCTTTATTAGAAGAATGTTCTAATGCTACAACTAAGATGGGCTGTTGGGCTTTCGGTGAAACAGTATCTTCAGGAAACAATAGCTAAGTAGCAGTACTTCCAACACTATTAAAAAGCTTGCTTGCCTCAACAGTAACCTGAGATATTTCATCTACCTCTGTTATACTGTGAATTATACTGGCTTATATGACACATCAAAGTTCTAAGTATTACAATTTATATGACCGCTATGTAACACTGTTATTTTTAAGGAATAGTGAAGATTAATCATCTACGAGATGCATTTGGCATTAGCAGGCTCAGTGCAGGAGTCCATGTGTGGCTGAGGAAATCCAGTGCTTCAATCTTCTATCTGCAGTTTCTGTGTTTAACTGAGATGTAGCAAACAGGTCCAGCTTTTAAAGCCATGATGATGTGATATGTGTATGCTGCCTTGTCAAAATGATCCTAGATACACATAAAGCTTTGGGGGCTTTGAAAGGACACAGACTCTGCCCCATATTTCCCTGAAGCATTTCAAAGCCTATAATGAGCCTCATGTCACTGTATTATGCTGATAATATTTGTCCGGTAGAGTACAGGAGAGGGTTTGAAGCCACTTACAGTGGGAACCATTTATGTACTATTAGTTTATTGGTTGAAGTTGTATTCATTGGATAAATGTTTCCTAGACAATAACAACAAAAGATATTTAGTATTTATTTATATATCCTTATTCCAGATATTCGGATGTACTGGAAGAACTTTTTTCCTCCCCCCTTTCGTGCTCTCAAGGACCACACCCCTATTCTGGCACATGCACATGGATAGGTGTACTACTAGCAGTAGTTGATATTATTTCAGGCGAGAAATAGTACCACTGAAAAATTAGGCAGTGTGTGCTGTCACCTGATTCCCACCTAGCTTACCTCTCTCTAAGATAAGAACCAGCAGTTTGGACTTAAACAAGCTTATGTTTGAAATCATAAATCTACATCTTAAACAGACCTATTCCTAAAAAAAAAAGTTTATTCTTCAGTCATGATTAATAATCTGGCATAGTAGGAAATTTCACTGCTCTCATTCCAAATAAATATATAGTTCCTATTAGTCACATAAGCTGTTTGTGAGACTGTTTAATTACTGGTTGGATCTTGTGGAAAGAGTTCCATTGACAGCAGTAAGTTTTCAGCAGACCTAACAAAAATTGCAAATTTGCTACCATTTTGACCACAGTGTCAAGAGGACAGAGAAGGAAGGGCCTGCCTTTTAAAAATGCCATTTTCTTAAGTAAAGGGTTTCTGTTATTTTTTCCAAGTATGTTAATTTTCCTAGTATATAATAAAACTATTGTTGACATCAAACAATTCACATTTAGATGTTGTTTCTTTGTCATCTTAATTTGGGATATTTTGAACAGTGATGCAAAATGCTTTGCAATTTTTAGTATAGCTAGACAGATGCTTTGTGAGCAGTGCTCACAACCTCCATATCAGGCTATCTAGTGTTGCCAGAGAATTGATTCTTATAGGAAAAAAACCAAAGCAGGCTCAGGAAAAAGTGCTGAGTGTGCCTTGCTGTCCCATGACATCATAAAGAACATGAAGTGATGATAATGCAGTTTGCAAAGATGCAATTACTTTAAGTATCTATTGGGCAGGAGAGATGCAAGCTAATCTTATTACTAATCATTTAACAGCCTATGTATTAATCATAGATTTTATAGCTTAATGACTGCTGTTTGTGTAGTTGTATTTCTATGGCTTTTTAAGTTTTGCTCTTTGCTATTGCATCAATAGCAGATTAAATAGTGATGAAGTATTTTAAAGCAGTATGTATCTATTTTGGTGCAGAAGTACTTGGATATATGAAACACTAAATGAGGAAAAACACTTGGTGTGTCAGGAAACTACCGCAGTTGCCCCTAAAGTATAGACTTCATTGTTTCAGATGCCTTTAAGGAAGTGGAGATGTTCAGTTACACGGCTTATGATCAGATTTGAGTTCTACATAAAGTACTGCAAAGTAAGAGAATTAAAGCAGTGTCTTTATGGGTACTGGATTGGCTAGAGATAGCAAACCTTTTCTCAAAAGGTGCATAATTGAATTGAATTGAATTGGCTTGGCCTGCTTGTTACGCCTGCATCTTGTCTGTCAAACTGTGTTTTCTCTAGATGAAGCCTTCTACTGTAAAGTTGTGGGTTGTTTTTTCTTCACATGAACTGTAAATTTCAAGATACATTCGTAGCTCAGAACTTGAAAAGATATAACCTCATAAAAACACTACCATCTCGTCTACATGTGCAACAGGTGTGCGTTGAACACATTTTGTCGGAAATATCCAGCATTTATTTCCATATTAAACAAGATTTTATTGGATAGGCATGTCTGGATAGTACAAGATCCTTTTGCTCAGTTGTAGGTCTCAGTAATCACTAAAGCTGAGACTTAGAGAACTGCAGGAGAAGCTGGGCATTTAATTCCCATGGACTCCTTTATTAGTTCCTCTCCTTATCCAGCTGTACTGAGCAGGGTCTTCTTGGGGGCAAATCAGTGATCTAAGCTCCCAAAGTGAAATGAGATGATGACTTTTGGGTATAATACATGTTTCTACTAAACACACCTTGCTCCTAACCAAGAAATTCCACAATACCCTGTGGAACGAGAACACAATTTTGGTAACCTGAGACCTGTGATGGTGGAGGAGTCCTTCCGTAGCAGGGTAGAAATACCCAAGTACTTAAATCAGTTTCAGGAGTCATATTTCTGTATTGAGGGGATCCCCCTTTGTCAACTCTGTAAAGCTTACCTTTCCTGTGGGGGAGAGCTCTGCAGGTTGGCCAGAGTGCAGTTCTGTTCAGGGATAAGGAAACAGACATGGAAAATCCTAGGGCTGTGTTTCAGGCCAGCATGCTGCTTTCCCAGGAATACAACTTTTCGCTCACAGCATTTTGTTCAAAAATGGAGAAAGGCATTGTAAAGCTCAAATTCATGATTGTCGAGTCCCAGTATTCCACTTGGCTAAAGAGCCCAAAAGGAAATACCTACCATGGATGGAGCTATGGTAAAAACCATGTGGAATGGTATGGACAGTCTGCTTGCTTTAACATGGCTTTTCTTGCTCCCAGAGAAAGAAGGCTGCTCTCTTCCCTGGTTGAACTCATGTTCTGTACCTTGATTTTAACTCTGTATAGTTCAGGTCTAATCCTGTATAGATCAAACTTCTCGATTATAAGATGTTTGTAGGGGAACACGCTTTGGTTCATAAAGGGTTCTATACAGCATTATTTTTCTGAAACTAATTTCCATAATGGCTTTCTCTTTGCAAGTCTCTGATGGATGAGAAAAGACTGTAGATGCTAATGTAAAATAGGTCAGATGAAACAATATTTGATAGGAATTGCTACACTCTAATCCCATACTCTTACCTGTCACTCACTAGTTCAAGTTGAGTCTCTTGCTGAAGCAGTCGCTACTCCCACCACTGACAAACAGCAGGACCTTCAGTTCCAAGCAATTTTAAGAAATAATGAGTCTTAACTAAACAGTTGGCATAGCTCTAACTAAATCTGAATGTAGCTGCATTATCCAGCTAATGACTCTAGGCTCATTTTATAAGAAGTGAAGGAAAAAGTTGGTATTTTTAGAGTGGGATTAATTTAAATTTAGATTTTTAAAATACTTCAGATCTGCACTAGCAATGCTTGTTTCACTCAGTTGTCTACACAGCGAGGTCAGTGAGCCAGTTTAGATATGGACAGGTTTATTGGGAAGAACTAAAATTTGGTGAGATGAATCCCACACTGTATCTCAAACACTGTATACATGTAATGTGAATTAACCAGTGATGCTTTATGTCTAAATTTTCTCTTAGTGTAAATTATCCTTTATAGTATTCTGATATATTTATCCTCCCCTCAAACTTCCCCTCATTTTTTGCCTTAAGAGAACTGTCACAAATTTTAAGATTCCATGTGGATTGGCTTTTCCCACTTTTTTAGGAGCAGGTGAATGAGCAAGGCTTTGCCTGTTGCTTTGTCTTTTAACTGTGGGACTGCTGCAAAAAGAAAGCACTCTACACTCCTGTACTGAAATGCATGTAGGGTGTTATACCCTAGGAAGCTCTTAAAGTCCTCAAACCAAGGAAATTAATATAATTTTTATCCCTATATATTACCTAAATCTATTACAAATACAGGCACTTTGGAAACAAATCCATGAAAATACACCTACTTGGAAAAAAGACATTTAAATTTCTCTGAAAAATACTGAGAAGGGATGATGCATGCTATGAAAAATGATTGAGAAGGAGTATATTTTCTCTCTTCTCCTTTTTTCTTCATTTAATTGACAAAGGGTGGATCTGTTGACTGGGTAGATTTGAGTTGAGTATCAGGAAATGTTCTTCACATGGAGGGTGGTTGGGCACTGGAACAGGCTCCCCAGGGAGGTGGTCAGAGCACCAAGGCTGACAGAGCTCAAGAAGAATTTGGCCAACACTCTTGGGCGTATGGTGACATTCTTGGGGATGGTCCTGTTCAGGGCCAGGAGTTGCACTTGGTGATCCTTGGGGGTCTCTTCCAACTGAGTGATACTCTGTGATTCTATGGCCAAAGATTTATGAACTATTTCCTTCTAGAGGCAAAAATAAGAAATAAACCATCAGCAGAAGCTGTCAAAAGTGCTTAAATTTATGCCTAGGAGAAAACCTGTTGAGGGAACCTACTGACGGGTATAAAATTGGATATTTGTGAAAATTTTTGCTGGTTTGGGATAGGAGAATAAAACTATTCCCCACTCCCCTAGACTGGCACACATACTTAAGGCATTCAGACTACAATTTTTGTCTATTATGTCTATTCCACAGCAAGTTAACAACAATTTCTTAGCTGCTATATTATGTCTGTCTTTAAAGTTACTGTGAATTCTGTTCTGGGCTTCATGGCTACACAGAAAACTATGATGAATGGACTTAATTTGAATCATAGAATTGTTTGGGTTGGAAGAGACCTTAAATATCATCTTGTTCCACCCCCTGCCATGGGCAGGGACACCTTCCACTAGACCAGGTTGCTCAGGGCCCCATCCTGCCTGACCTTGAACATTTCCAGGTTTGGGGCATCCACACCTTCTCCGGCCCAGTCTTGTCAGTGTTTAAACTTTTTTAATGAACCGCTGAAATTGTGGAATACTTGGCATGTCTTTAGGCTGTGATACATAAACAATTTATTGTATTTATAAGAATTAACCAGTGTGTTACAGTGTTTATCAGAATTTAAAAAAAAACCAAAACAAAGCAAACCCACAGCTAACAGCTTCAAACAGCTTCAGCAGTAAGGGGGTTTTTTTGGTTGGTTTGTTGAGGGGTTTTTTTGTTGCTTGTTGTTTGGTTGGTTGGTTTTTTTTTGGGGGGGGGGGGGGTGGTTAAAGTTCTGGGCAAAATAATCCATATCCTAGAGCAGACTTGTAGATGTGCAGATCTTTCCAAGACATTGTATTTCCCCTTATTTTGAATAGGTTCAAGCAGAAGCCATTGACACTTGGGTGTTATCATTCGCCTGTTTGTGTCCAAGTTTTTCCTTAAAAAAAGGAAGGCGACTAGCACTTTAGGGGGTTGTTTTAGCAGCTGTGTTGGCACTTTTTGTGAATCCCCAAGACAGTGCAGCTGTGAGCAGGCCCCTTAGAGAAGTAAGTGACTGACTGCCATGGCCACCTCTGTGATACACACCTGTAAAGTTCTCATGATCAGAAGAAAGGGAAATAGTTATTACAGGAAAAGCTAAATGGATCTCATGCTTTAAATTTATGAGTGTTAGATAGCTGAAACCAGAGCTAATGCCAAAATGAAGGTATGTTTCACTTAGAAGAAAGGAAAGCTGTTAGGGCTTTAATGATTTGACCTGGGGGAAAGAAAGAAGTACTTTTTGGGAAATACTTTATAGATCTTTTTTTTTTTGACACTGGGTTATGACCTGAATCAGTGGCTAAAATGTTTTCGTAAAAATAGATATTAATTTTCCAGTTGAAGACACTTACCCTGTATTGATTTACATAATTGTAATCGTATGTTTGTCTGAAATTGTAATTATGGAGGGTGAAGTGTTGATTAGCTTCTAATGAGATTTAGACATCAAGCTACTTCTTTACAGCTCTGTTATCAATGGCCTGAGATCCCTCCTTTGTGTGCCAGGGTTGAGAAGCTAACCACAAGAAATAAATGTGTGTGTTGTTTTCTTTGGGAAATGAGCGAATAAGCCTGTCACTGCTGCGTGAAGATGGCAGATTTCATATAGCCTGGTATTCCGGTTCCCAGGACATCAAGAACAAGCCTGAAGCACCACATCAGGGATTTTGAAAATCCAGACAAACTTTTAATCTGCTCTGGAAAAGACAAATTCTCCCAGCAATTCATTCAATGCAATGAAGAACATTTGGCAGGACATCTGGCATCTTCCGAAGACCTAGAACTGTGCAGGTTCTGAGCACACAGAGGCTGTGAAAAACCACCCCCAAAATAACATGCTTAGATCAGTACTTGTCATAAGTGGTCATATGAGTACTCTTAACTACCCATTTTAGTGACCACCAATTTTGCTGCATTGTGCAGGGAAGCTCTCAGATCCAATTTAAATTTCATTTGTATTCAGCTGGATGGCAAAATCCAGGTGTTAGGGATAAGTAATATTTAATATGTAAATGAACACTGCCAGGTGCTCCTTTGCACTGTCTCTTTTTTGATTGCTTGATTTTTTTAAAGGTGTCGCTGTTACGGGTCTGTTGAAGGCAGTTGTCATTCAGAAGTAAATCCACTCCCTGCCCCCAAAAGTGCTTAGAAACACAATAGCTGAACTAGTAAAGGCTAACATACAGGTGAAAACCCATTTTCAGCAATAAGCGAACTGAAAATCACTTTCCATGGCAAAAGAGAAAATAAAGAAGATAGAGACTGGACTGGAACAAAGGAATCTCGTGCAGCTTCATATTCTGCATAAGTGTACTAAATTTCTGTATGAATGGTATAATACAGTAACTTTATTTTACTTAAAACTTCATCATCCCTGGGTTTTTTTTCCTCTTTGCAAAAGTTGCAGTGATCCTAGAGACAGATGTTTGCCTGATGTCTGAGGACCTCTTGCTTCATCTGTGCTAATTGACAAGATATAAGATGGCTAATGGCTAAAGTTACATTATCTGGCCTGTGTTTGAAAGAGAATAGAAAAAAATCCTATTTATCATTTTAGACTTGCTATCTAGATATAAATCTATAACTTTTACTTGCCCAAGAATTTAGCAAGAAAGATACTCTGTTACAAGAAGTATTTTAAGAATGGCTGATGTCTGAGTTTTGCACCAGAGGGTGGGGGCAGCCTCCATTAAGCCACCTTAGACGTGGTGCATACAAACTGTCTGCTGTGCATATCTGCCTGAAGCACAGCTACTGGACACGCAAATGTGGCCCTCAGGGTTTTTATATAAGCCATTAAAAGTGACTTGGAACCTTTGAAATTTTTTCACCCTGGGAAATCACTTAAGAAAAACTGTATGATGACAATTTAGGCACAATCCTTAATCCAGAATAAATCAGTAATGAATTTCCCTTCCCTTCCTGAACTTCCCTTCCTTTCATTATTACGAGGATTGGAGGGAAAAGTACCTGCTAAGGTATGGAAGAGGTAGCTGTGAAGATATCAATACAGATACAGGCTAGTATGTGATCTATACAGCAGGTTTTATTTGAATGTCAAATTGTGAGCACATGAAATTCCTTGAACTGCTCAGGACTGTGAGCTGAGACACATCAGTGGTTTGAACACTGACTCAGCTAGAGAGCGATGTGTCTTCAGTGTTACGAACTTTGGGAGAGAAGACGGCAACTTGCTTTTGTCATAAATGAAGACAGAATGTAATTATGGAATGTTATCACAGGTTTTTTTTTAAAAAGTAATATGAATCATAAAAAAATTATGTTTGGTGGATGGACGCAAATATGATGCAGTAAAACATCAACAGCAGTAATATAATACAGCAAAACATGACCAGCAGCTGAACCCAGTCAAAATCTGACTGGATGATACAAAGATCATCTGACAAGATGCATCAGCTTTGAACTAAAATGTGATTAGGAAAATTTAATACCACTTAGTGTCTTACTGGCACATTCTGAAGTGCATCACTGGGACTTGGTGTGGAGTGCCCTGTGATGTGGGGACAGATGAAAACAAGCTGTGCCCAATGTCCTGCATGCTGGTTAGCCATCCCTGAGGTCACTGCTCATGCAAGCTCAAGACCAAGACTAGTCTTCATAACACAGGCAGAGAATATTTTGGTTAATTACTGTAGATTTCTGTTTTGCTTTTTCATTATCACTTTCACTTAAGTCCTTGTACTTTATTTGTCACTTTCTTTTCTGAGGTCTCCATCAGGCTCACACTGCGCTGGTTAATGTTAAATATTTCACATTGCTTTTTACCAAATGCTCTCCTGTGTTTTCTTCTGGATCCATTATCTTGGGATGAAAAAAAGTCAAAATACAAAAACATAATGGACTTTAGTACATCCAGCTTTGAGCATTCATTTTTATCTCTCTTCACATATGCACATGCAGTGGCTGACCTAACCTAGGTGGATGCCAATAGTGTCAAACCCTGGATTGCAGGTTAGTTTGGAAGGTCGAAGAGGAAGAGGAATGGGATTTATCAGCAGGGAGCTTATCTTCTTCCTGACATCTTCAAAGACTCCAGCTAGGCGAGGTGTGTCACTCAAAATGACCTTTGTGCCCCTCATGGGCCTGTGGAGCTTTAGTTTAGTGCTAAGCTTGATGTGCATATGGAGAGAGTCTTTGACGTGGGTACTTTATGAGCAACTTTGCTTCTAAATGACACTTTGCTGTGACTTCTGTCGTGACAGAAATCAAGGAACCTATTATTTGTTTAATGAAGCATGATTATTAAAACATAATGGAGATATAACTGATTGAAATAACAGCTGGAAATTTGCTTTTTTCTTTTTCTCTTGAAGGAGATTCTTTTCCCCCTTTACAACTATCTGCAGAAATATTTTAATGAGTAGTTTAGTTTAAAAATGTCTTTGTTCTGAGGCTGATATCTAAACATTCCCCTATGCTGTGTGACACCCAAAGATGAAAACTGATCCATGTGGATGGAAATGGTAGCTAGTGCTTTCTAGAGCAAGTACTGCTCACTTGCTTTCGTCAGCTAATGGGATGACGAGACAAAAAAAAGGTTATTCACGTTGCGTAGTATCTTAGCGTGATTCATTCCAATAGGCTTGCTTACAAATCTAGTTTCTATTCAATTGTGACAGAAAAATTGGAACTCAATTCATACAGCTGAAATAGCAAAGTGCTGCTTTAGAACAAAGTGTGGAGTCTGCTGAAAGATGTTAGAATAAGGTAAAATAGCACATAGTTAATATTTCCATACTTATCTTGTCTCCTGTACAATGTGGTCCGTTCTGTCATTTTTCAGTGGTAAATTATTTCTGCTTTGTAGTTCAGAAATTAGTAGTGAGAGAAAAAATGAAGCTTTAAAACCTGACAACTCAGTGTGTTCCGAGAAGAGCACTAAAATGTCACCTGATTTGCCAGCTATTAAGGCTCAACTGCAGATTTCCATTAACACATTTATCTGCCGTAGTGGAGCTGGTTCAAAGTCCGCTTCAGAAGAAGAAAGAGAAGATTCAGAGTAGGTCACTGCCTAAACACAGGGATTAAATTAACTAGAACAAGAGAAATTCACAGCTTCTTCCAGAAAGCTTACTGCTCTGCCTCACATACTTCATTCACACTGTTTGGGTCTATGGATCTTAATGCCAATTATTTCTTGGTTTCTTGCTGTTTTCTCTGTTGGTTTCTGAAGGTATATTCTTGCAGAAATGATCAGCCTGTAAGGAGGAAATTATTTCTTTTGCCGGGGGAGAGAGCAACAAATGAAAGCACAGTAATTTAGGACTTGGACTTCACGCAAATTTTCATTTCTTCAGTTCTTTCACTTTATAAAACTTGATTTTAGAGTTACTTAACCCTGCCCCAACATCTGCAATAACAATGGTGTCCTTATAAATTATTCAGGTCAGTTTAAGGGAAGAAAGAAAATGTCTTCCACAAAGCTTCAAGATTTTAGCTTGCAAACCCTTTCAGATAAACCCTTGGGTACAGACTGTGCCTTCACATCTGTATTCTGGTGGCTCCAAGAGGGCTTCCTGCTTTGAGTGCACAGTGGTGGCAAGCTGGGCACATCTCAGGGGCTGCAGTAGCTCTTTGTCTTTGTGCATCACGAATGCTTTCATCCTCCTTGCTGCTCCATAGAGTTCCGCCTGGTTTCCTTGGTGTTGGGTGATGGAGCTGAGCATTGATACAACCACTGTATTCTACCAGAATACAGCACAGCTTATGGATACAAGCCTTGGAGCAGGTCAGAAACACCATTTGCCATGACTCGATGGTCTTCAAGGTCTTTGCCTAAAAGATTCTATGATTCTACTTGAGTCTCCATGAGCAGCTCACTGGCAGATAAGCATCCTGAGAAGGCTTGGTCAGGTAGCCAGCAAGGATCCATCTCTCCTGCTAGAAGGTTTGATTCAGATTTTGGGAGTCACAGAAGAGCAGAGACTGTGCATGAGAACAGAGAGTGAGGGGAGCACTTCAACCACCTGAGAAGCATGCTGGGATAGGGAGTGGAGTGTGTGTTATAAAGGCAAAGCGAGCTATTTTCCGATGAGAGGGAGGAACAGCACAGGAATTATGATCCATAGGGGTTGGTCTGCTCACCTCGATTGGTTTAACATTCCTGCATGACTGAAATTGTGACCAGGATACTTTGACACCTGAATTTGCTCATAACTTACTACTTGATGTCAAGGAGGATTATGTGAGCAGAATGAAAGAAATAATGGAAGAGTTTATTTCAAAGATTGTCTGGGAAAATAAAAAGGACAAGACAATGGACAAAGCGCTCTTCCTAAATTTACATATACATCTTGAATTAATGCTTTGAATGCAACTTCAGCTACAGGGAAAGGTGTGGCCACTTTTCCTTGGCAGTGATTAGTGTCCTGCATAATTCAGTGCTAGGCTTTGGATGTTTGTGGAGTTATATACACATGTGTACTCTGGCAATAAGCCATCGTCACTCACCCAGCGGTGAGGGTCAAAATGTCAGTCAGCTCCTCCTTCCCTGTGCACTCTGTCCTGTCAGTGACACAGAGCTCCTGGGGAAAATCAATCATGTTAACAAAACTGGAATTGCAGCACTGTAGATGAAGGGAATGAGCTGGGATTTCACATGCAGCTTTCATTCTTGCACTTCCCACTTTGCAGCATTTAGACTTATCACTTTGTTATTTTGATAATAGCAGTTTTTTTGTTCAAAAAAGTCCTAGGAAGAAGCCCATTATTTCATATGTATCTTTATCAAAGGATCTCTCCCTTGGTTCTTCAGCACCATTGCCCAGCTAGGACTGTGGCCCTTGCTACATTTATTGGGAGCAAGGCTCTTAAACCTATATGAATAGAGGGAAATGTTAGGAAAGAAATTGGGGCATACATGGTGTTGTCAGGACATTATCAGAAAAAGTCAAAATTGGCACTCTCTGCCTGCTCTTGGAGCCTGGCTTCTTCCATGAATATCTGTGGCACAAGCTTGTCCTTTTGTTAGACTATTCTTGTTCCTGAGTTATTTTGGTAGATTAATTACTGATAAACATTTGAATTTTCAGAAGTCAGTCTGCCAAATAAGAATGAGATTATGAAGATGCTTCTCTTCCTGACAGTCCTTCTCCAGATGAACTGTAATAGGGTATTATAAAATGAAGGTTTCAGAGTTTTTGTTTGGGGTTTGTTTGTTTTTTTGTAGTTTTCTCTTTTTTTTCAGAAAAATTACAAGAATTGTAGGAAACACCAGAAAGCTAAGCATAGTATATCCCTACTGCCCCTATAATTTAGTTTTCTACAACAGAAATGATCCCAAAAAATAAGAGTTACTTTCAGATTTAGCTAAAAGTCAAGAGTTGATCCTGTTTTTCTATTCCTATATTAATGCATCTTTGATACAGTCTGCTTATTCTCTTCAAATACTTGAAACTATGCTCTGTGCAAATACAGAGATGTCTTCATCTCAGCCCTTGTGCTGTCTGCTACTGGAAGCATCCTACTTATTAAAGACAAAAATGAAGCACCACTAATGCAAAAAGAATGAACTTTCTTGTAGCTTTTAAGCTTTTTTGTTTACTCCCATGTTTACTGTTTGTGTGTAGAAAAACACTGACTGGGAAAACTTAAATATAGCTGAAGTTATGGGAGGATGTTACTGTTTCCCAGTAACAAATTACAATTTTTTTAAGGTGAAACAGGATAAATCTTGTTCAAAGGTTATTTATGTGAGTCATATATCTGGGTTTCCTTAAAAGTGAGGCTAAATTTCAAATACAAATCTGATATGGTACAATAAACTACCGTACTTTGTGCTGGTGTGGCTTTACCTCAAGCACTGTGAGCAGTTTTGGGTGCCTCAATATAAGAAGGATATAAAGCTCTTAAAGAGTGCCCAAAGGAGAGCTGTGAAGATGGTGAAGGGCCTTGAGGGGAAGATGTATGAAGAGTAGCTGAGGACACATGGTCTATTCAGCCTGAGGGAGACTGAGGGGAGACCTCGTTGAGGTCTTCAGTATCCTCACAAGGGGAAGTGGAGAGGCAGGCACTGATCTCTGCTCTGTGGTGACCAGTGACAGGGCCCAAGTATGAAGCTGTGTCAGGGGAAGTTTAGGCTGGATATCAGGAAAAGGTTCTTCACCCAGAGGATGATTGGGCACTGGAACAGGCTCCCCAGGGCAGTGGTGACAGCACCAAGCCTGAGAGAGCTCAAGAAGTATTTGGACAATGCTCTCACATACATGGTGTGACTCTTGGGTTGTTCTGCGCGGGGCCAGGAGTTGGACTCCATGACCCTCAATGATCCCTTCTGGCTCAGCATGTTGTGTCAAATTTTTGAGCAAAATAATGACTTTTGTTGATTTCTAAACAATCTAGATAATGCCTGGTAGTTTTTGTTACATTGGTATCCTTCAGTCATTCTTACTTAACAAAATGAATTTTCTTACTTTTCTTCTCCAGTGATAAATTTCTATACTGGAAAAACTTGATTTTGGTTTTTTTAAAAGAGATGGTTATATTTAGAAGCCTTCTACTGTCCCTAGATAAACAAACTGGAGTTCAGTTGCAGCTGACAAGTGAGTGTGTTAATCCCTCATAAACTTGAATAATCCCTCATATCCCTTGAATAAACTCTAGAGAGTCTTAGTAGTTGAAATTTATAATTATTTTTCCTTTTTAGGAAAAAGTTGTATTTTTCTCAGACAAAGAACTGGAAGGAGCAGACTCTCCTTCCATACACTCTTACAAGTTGTACTTAGGCACATTGCAGTGAAGAGTGGCTATGAGTTCCTCTCATATACGGCCCCTCATGGTTAACTTAGAGGATCAAAAAAATTTCCAGCTGCTTCTTGCCAATAAAAATGGGAATTTGAAACATTTTTTTAATTGAATAGCTCCAGTTACAAAATAAAAACAAAATTGGTCCATTAGTATGAAATAGTTAAGAAAATACCCTCCAAACAGATCCTGGCTTTAAAAGAGAGGCCTGCTGGTACAGTCATTAAAGTAGAGAATATTTTTCTAGTACCTATTGGGAACCTTCAGTGTTTTGGAGAGTTTCACAGGCCATGGGAAGATAGCATAGAATCCCATGAACTGTATGCTATTTGCAATTTAAATTAGAGCAAAGGATTTCAGTGGTGCCAGTGTTATCACCATGAATCCTCTCAGACAAAATCTCCAGTCCTCCATCAGCATATGCATGATGTGCTGTGTTCTTTTCGTGCAGCTTTGAAATTCATTACTGTACTCTGAACAGTCCCATGCTTTTATTTTTCAGGCCAGAAGGTGTGCTACGGTGCCTTCAAGCGTTCGTGTTACAAATTAGCCTATTTCCAGGACTTGTCTAGACGTGTGGGCTTCCAGGAGGCCCGCCAGGCTTGTGAAATCGATGGTGGGGCTTTGCTGAGCTTGGAAAGTGAAGCTGAGCAGCAGCTAATAGAAAACATGCTGCAAAACCTCACAAAATCAGGCTCTGGGATTTCTGATGGTGATTTCTGGATTGGGCTGTGGCGAAGTGGCGACGGACTGGCCACGTCGAGTGCTTGCCCCGACCTTTACCAGTGGGCTGATGGAAGTATGTCATCATTCAGGTAAGTGTGTGAAACTGCTTATTGAGAAGATTTCATGGAAAGAAATGGAGCCTGAAATGCCAAGTCTTGCTTGAAGGCATGAAGTTTGTAGTATCTCGCCCTTGACTTCTCCAGATAAAGGGTAGCTGGCAATCGGGGTTTTGAATTTGAAGCTGTGACAGGATGGCACTGTGTGGCTTCAGCCTACAAATTTCTTTGCTCCCACCCACAGTTTGCCTCTGCATGGCGTTTGGAGGTTGCTGTGCCACACACAGACTCTTTAGGATGTGGTCTGAAAGCAGGCAGGTAAATTCTGCAAGGCTCTGGCCACTTCAAATCAGGGAGCCAGCCGCCAAATAAATTATTGTGAGATGCTTAGCGTAAATTGTTCTGTTTCTACCCTTTTTGAAAAGCCTTTTAACTTCCTGATGAGGCCAAGGGCCAGAGTAGCAGCGGCTCACAGAACTCAGGACAAGGGGACAGGTAAGAGTCTAATAGGGAGGAAAGCAGAGCACTAGGGTGTTATTTCTGTCGCGGTGCTTTGATCAGAATTTTTTTAAGATTCAGAGAGGTGGAGCTTGGGCCTTAAATTCCTTTCACAGAAGGGTTGTGGGAAATGCAAGATATATTTGAAGATGATGGGACTGTTGGGGTTGATGTTTCTTCACTGGTGCAAACTTTTCTTTGGCATCCTGATGGACCTTATCTTCAAAAACTAGAAACTGGTACACAGATGAGCCATCCTGTGGAAGTGAAGCCTGTGTGGTGATGTATCATCAGCCAACTGCAAACCCTGGCCTGGGAGGGCCATACCTTTATCAATGGAACGATGATAGATGCAACATGAAGCACAATTTTATCTGCAAATATGCCCCAGGTAGGTGAAACTAAAGTTATATTTCACAGATGGGACATTGTCTTAGAAAAACAGTTGCCTCTTGGTTTGTGAGGGAATCTTCAAGTGTCTTTTGGCCTGTGGTACTGGTTTCTTTGGTGTGTGCCTGAGCTGGCATTATCAGGGGTTGTAATATGTCAGTAACAACTATTAAAATAATTTTTTAATACATTTAAATAAGCCTGTTTATATCTAATAAGAATGTTTTCAAAGTTAGCATCATGCGTTCCCAGGTTTGTTTTGATTTAATTAATTCCCTAGCTATTTTTTCTTCACAAAGTGTTTTAAGTGGACATTTTCTACTTTCCAGGTAGGATGACCAAGACATCTCTTGGTCCTCCTGCAAAAAATACTGTACTGTTCTTGTAATTGCAGCTCTACCATTTTATACCAACTTATGTGTGGTGGTTGTTTCAAAAAGTTATGGCTTGAAGAATGAAGTCCAGAACAGCAGGAAAAAATTCTGCATTCATGCATGTAGACTTAGAGATATGAAAAGCAGATGCGTGCTAGTTGAGATGGTGACAGGAAAAACCAGATCCTAGGCAATTTGGCTGTACTTCCAGACATGACATAAGTTCTGTATATGTCAATAGAAGAAAAGTGATCTATAAACTAGAACATGGTGCAAAACCAGAAAGGACGTGAAAAGTAAACTTTCCAGTTTCAGCCTGTGACATTTTCTATTCTTGGCGGTACTTACAGTAACTGAAAATGTGTTTTTCAGCAGGATTGTGCAAATATTTTCAAATAATTTTTGGTGTGTCTATTTCCAAAAACTAAGCTGAAAGTCAGAATGCATATGAAATAATGGATTAATTTCATTTATTAATTAATTATAGCTCAGGAAGCAGGCCCACAGAAATCTTATGAGCTTTGACAAGACCAAGTTCAAGGTGCTGTACCTGGGTCAAGGCAACTCCCAGTACCAATCCAGGCTGGGGATGAACAGACCCAGAGCAGTCCTGGGAGAAGGACTTGAGGGTGCTGGTGGGTGAGAGGCTGGACATGCCCCGGCCGTGTGCCCTGGGAGCCCAGAAACCCCCCGTGTGCTGGGCTGCACCCAAAGCCCCGTGGGCAGCAGGGCAGGGAGGGGATTCTGCCCCTCTGCCCCGCTCTGCTGAGACCCCACCTGCAGTGCTGCATCCAGCTCTGGGGTCCCAGCACAGGAGGGACAGGGACCTGTGGGAGCCAGGCCAGAGGAGAACACCAAGGGGATCAGAGGGATGGAGCAGCTCTGCTGTGAGGAAAGGCTGAGAGAACTGGGATTGTTCAGGCTGGAAAAGAGCAGGCTTTGGGGTGACCTAACTGTGGCCTTCCAGTACCTGAAGGAGCCCACAAGAAAGTTGGAGAGAGACTATTTGCAAGGGCCTGGAGTGACAGGACAAGGGGGAATAGCTTCAAACTGAGAACGAGTAGGTTTAGATTAGATAACAGGAAGAAATTCTTCCCTGTGAGGGTAGTGAGTCCCTGGCACAGGTTTCCCAGAGAAGCTGTGGCTGCCCCATCCCTGGAAGTGTTCAAGGCCAGGCTGGATGGGGCTCTGAGCAACCTGGGATAGTAGATGGTGTCCCTGCCCATGGCAGGGGGTTGGAAAAAAGATACTATTTAAGGTCTCTTCCAACCTAAACCATTCTGTTATTCTATGAAATCCTATTCTTAGCAGCTATTTAACCTGTATAATTCTGCAGTTCCTACCTGCTTTATCTATGCTGATAATCAAACAATAATCGCTCTCTTTGTAGATATCTGTCTATCTCTAGAGATCCAGGCTATTTTGTTCCTCTGGTTTTGGTGGATACATAACTTTTTGCCTTCCTGGCCTCTTAATGGGGAAATTAATGGCAATTAATATTGTAAGCAAATATTAAATAATTGTAAGAGTTGATATACCAACGTATTTTACCGCCACCCCCTAAATCTGTTGCTGCTTTTAAAATCGTTAATGGATATCACTACTTTATGATGATCAGTAATCATCCTAGGCCCTTCGAGGAAACGCAACATACGCAATTTTATCACTTTTATAACTGTTCGAATTACTTTGAAGTAATGTAACAAAATAAAAATGTTTTATATTGTTAAAAACCCAACATTTTTATGTCAGAAACTGCAGGCTTTATTAAAAAGATTCAGTTTAAGGTCTCTTCCATGGCTTTAAAAGCAAACAAATTTAAATTAGATAACTATTCTGTAATAGTGAACTACTTACCACTCTTGTTGAGATGTGATAAAGATTTGTTTTTTCTATTTCTTTTACCATCGGAAAAAATACTGGGTATTTTTGATTGGCAGAAAACAAAGTGATAACAGTAACAATGAAAATACATTTATATTTCTTTCTCTAGGTAGAAATGGGTTATTAGTTTATAATGAGGCAAATAAGGCATACAATGTATAGGTAGATTATTGTTAGTATCGGCATTGTTATGCAGCTAAATACAGCACTACTGAATTGTAGCTATTTATTTTTCAAACTGTTGGAATAGTGCTCTTTAGCAAAACAGACTATTCTCCAGAAATGTATTTTTCTGTCACATGGAGGAAAGGAGTAGATGCATAAAAGTATATAAATAGATACATGACATTTCTTTCACTGCCGGAAGAAAGTACCACAACATTTGTAAGAAAATTACATTTGTTATCTCAAACCAAGTGAGACTTACAAACGACCTTGTTTTCCTCCTCAAATCACTGTAATGGCTTCAATGTCAGCTCTTAGCAATACAAAATACATCCATTTCACCACGAGTATTAAAGTGCCACGTGCATATTGAATTTCAGCTTGTTATCCAAGTATGTTGTTTTCACAACTTTCCTGTCTGTATTCAATACAAGGAGGGCGATACCAGCCACAGGCCAAAGCAGGTTGTAGGGGACTGTGATGAAGTTGCATCTAATTGTATCAGGAGCAAGTCCAGGGCAGTGCTCATTAGGCAGCCTGCTGGTAGACACTTTTACTTTTCCAAGCCCTTTTTATAGTGCCTCCCTTGACAGCATTTACTGTTGCAATGTTCAGTCTGGCTTTGGATCATATTGATCATTCAGCGATCTTAAATTTAATTACAGGTTGGTAATTGCAACCACATTTAGTTCCTGTCCAGCTCCTGTATGTTTGATTATGCAATCAAATTAAAAACTCATCTCCTCTTCTGCTGTCAAGAGACAGCAGGTCAGTTCTTTGGGGTATCTTGGCATCTTTCTTTATATATGGCCAAATGCAGCTATTTTTTACCAGAGCAGGTGAAATAATTGCCTTTTTCTAGTAGGCTTTATCACTGTTTTGATTTCTCCCAGCAGTTCGTATTTATCAAGACACTCAGAACTGTAGTCTCATAGTACTACTAAGTTAGTGTAACCTTATGAAAGAGAGAACTTCTTACATTGTTTTAGAATTGCCTCCACAAATGAAGCTTTGAATATGTTAGGAGCTTTATTCAGCACAAGAAGTTTGGGTGTTCAGTGGCTTAGCCATTAACCATTAACCATTAAGTCAGAGGCCACCGAGAATTGGAACTGGAGTAAACTATAGCCCTCTTCTAAGGAGCAAAAAGTATGAACTAGAGGTGATTTGACACTAGTTTTCAAAGAGTCTTTGGCAAGAAGATGAAATGCTGAAGAATTAAGCAATTACTGTTTGGGGGAATGTATCTGCTTCTGTGATACTGCATGAAAAATAATGGAAACATCTGTTTTATTGCACACATTTTTCATTCTTCAACAATCAATTTCAAATATTGATTTAACAGATAATGTCTTAGAAAAAGAATTAGGAGACAGAGCGGAGCCAGAATACGGTAAGAAATTTTGACACATTAAATTCAGTTGCATTGGTAAATATATAATTATAAGGCCAGCTTACAAGATCCTCCAAAATTACTCAAGTTTAACAGGCACAGTTAAGAACTGGAACTCAGGAAAAATGAATCCTTCAGAGAGCAACAGCTACAAATACATGGCTCTTGTTCAGAATAGCACTGCTTGTAATTCTTGTTCCAGATATAATTCCAATTTTGTAATAAAATCCTGTTTACATGTATATTTAATAAATCATAAAAATGTTAGTTTTCCCAATATAAATTTAAATGTAAATTTAAATGTAAATTTAAATTACTATTAATTTATTTAACAACATAATGGCCATATTTTTCACTATTTTTGTAAAATGTCTCATCTCCTTTTCAGATATTTTTCCAACAGTGCCAGCAGGAAATCCTTATGACACAAGCAAACCAGAAGATCAGTATCATATTATTGCTACTGAAACAGGTAATCTGTTCATATGAATTTAGTGTTCTGTTAAAAATATTAACAGTGGAATTAAATTAATGTTTGTTTCTATTTTTGTCAATAGGAAGAAACAGTCTGTTTCCCTGGGAAATGCCCTGAAAATACATAGATTTAAATAACATTTCAAGAGTGTTAGTCCTCTTAGTTACTGTGGAAGCAAATTATTTCCTTGTCTCACCAAACTTAGAATAAAAGCTGTATCCATAGCCCCCCCAAGTATCCTGTGTTGTAAGGAAAACCACATGCTGAGAGGAGTTCAGTGCCTTGCTGAGATTCCCAGTCGAGATGACACTTGATATTTGGGAAGTGGATGCCTACCACCCAGGTTCTGCAGTGCCCCCGGCTGCTTCATTCAGCAGTTTATCTCCTGAACAGAGTCCTGAGGCTCGTGAAGAGTTGTAGCATGGCTTTAGTTCAAGGAACTGAACATGTCTAAGGAGCAACTCTGGATTTTACAGGATTGCACCATGGGATTATGGAAAGTGGGTGCTCTGTTCCCCCACTGGTTGTCTGGATTTGAGCCAGCTTCCTAACTAGTGTTTCCCTTATTTGGAACCCCAAAGGAATTAATATATTGATGAACTGTGGTTTGAAATCAATAATGCCATTTAATACAAACCATGCAAAGACTCTCTCTCTAAAACTCTAATTCAACCTGAATATTCACATTTATTCTTACTAGTGAAAAATATTTTCGAAACAGGGCAATGGGTAAGAGACTCTCCACAATTTGTACATTAAATGTGTGCTAGTATAAAACATGGGCATATAGTTACTGGGAAACAGTACCCTTCTGGAAGCTGCAGACCCCATCCTCTATTGTAGACAGATAATAGAGCCTCAGCTTGTACCGTTTCCCACTCCTTTTGTCCAGCATCTGCAGAGGAGCACCTTTAGCTCTCCTCGTTAGTCAAGGAGAGGCTATGCGTGCCTTTTGAGGGGAAAGGGAAGACGAGAGCCAGGCTCATTCCTGCTGTGGTCCTGCATGGGCAGGGAATCCACCATACAAAGGCAACTGAGTTTACAATTAAAACGGGCTGTAAAAATAGTCTGTGAACTGAACTGTTAAAATACTTGAATTTTGAATTATGAAATTGTAAAATATCAGAATTGAAGACCTTAAGATATGTTTTGCACATAACTCAAGTGCTGTTTTATTGTTGATACTGCTGAGTTCTCTTTGGAGCTCTTCCTATAGAAGGAGTATATGTGTTCTTTTGTGTAAGTTAATGCATTTCTATTATTTTATTCCAGATTTTTACTCACGTGCTTAAAAGCGTTTCAACATGGGAGACATTAATGAGAACTTTTGTCTCGTAGGTATAATTCCGAATCTAATTTATGTTGTAATACCCACTATACCACTACTGCTGTTGATACTGGTGGCTTTTGGGACTTGCTGTTTCCAGATGCTTCATAAAAGGTAAAATACACTCATCCATAGTGTTTTATAATGCAGAATTCATATTTCCATTGGCAAGCTATTCCTACTGAAAGACTGCTTACATCTGTCCCCAAATATGCAAATAAGCATCTTTTTGTCTATTAAAATCCAAGTAGTTTACAGCTGTTACAGCTGAACGTTCACCTTCAGGCTTTTCCACAACATGCTGAAATAATTCCAGGTCTCAAAGTATGTTACTGTTGGGACTCCACCTGTTTCTGAAGAAAGTCTCTTTGCAGACCACTTGATAGGCAGGGCTGTCGTCAGCACTTTTACTTCACCTCTTTCATTGTGATTGCCACCTATAAAGTATCTGGGCTGTGGGAAATTATAGCGGGGTCCCTCACAGATACAGGGGGAACTCAAGGGCTCACTTTTGACCTAAAGTACAGTTTGTTCCAAGGATAAATCTAAGGGCCAGCAGCTGCTTTATGCTGTTCCACTGCACATACCATACAAACAACAGATGGACCACTAAGCGGAGGAATTGAAAATGAAAAGCAAAAATGTTCTTTGAGCCACACACCATTGACACACTCTTTGTACATCATGTATGTGCTAAAGAGGATGCCTAAAGTAAATAGATATAGCTGTGGTATCAAGCAGCTGTTATGCAAAGAGGAAATATTTCAGCCTTTAAAATACAATGTACTTTGCTTCATGCTTTACAATTCTTTGGACTTCTCATTTTTCTCAAAATATGATATAGATATGTTAAGATATGACATCATGTTGTTTTTTTTCTCTGAACTAATCTTTCTGAAACTTTCAAATATCATTTTCATCCTTTAATTCAGGAAGAGTTTTCATATTAATGTAATCCAGAAGAGTTTAAACTGGAATATGTTTTGTAGATAAATGCTATTTTGGTAAAATATCAAGAGTAATAAACAGATTCATAAGCTGTTGTCCATCCTGAAGAGCAGGAATACTTAAAAGGAATATGATATCTCTGTTTTAAGAAATTATAAAAAAAAAATTCCTTCTTATTTATAGCCTTTACTTTTTCCTTACGGTTTTTACTTAATATTTCCTGCCAATAGCTACCAATACCTTATTTCAGGTGAGAAAACACTTCACATGTGAAAACTGTTTCTATCTGTATGAGTGAGTGTACAGTGATATTTGCAGTACTCCTTGGTACCATGTCTCACTGAAACAAGTAGCTGTAAAAAACCGATATGATGACATCGGCATAATAAACTAGACTGTGTTTTTATTTTATGCATTTTCTATAGAGAAAAGGAAAATGTGCATTTTCCAAGCTGTCTTGTGACAGGCAAGTACAAGCCTGTGAAAGGTTATGTACAAACCTCAGCAGTGAGGCTGCACAAGGTTGGAAGCTCAAAGAAAAAAGAGTAGTAAAATAATATGTATAGCAGTAGCAGTTATATAGTAATATATAATAATCTGGAACCCTTATTACAATGGCCCCAGATTTCTTGGTAAGTATGGTACATGTTTGTACCTTTTCTGGCAGGTCTTTCTCTTCCGAGAAAAGTTTCCACCCTTGAATACTCCTGGGAAAACAGTGAGAGATTCATGGCCCACTGAAATCAATAGAAGCAGTAGTGTTGACTTCAGTGGGCTTTGATCAGGCCTTTGATGCTATAGCAGTTCATCCAGAGGTAATTCATCTGAACTTCCAAGACTTCAAAATTGCATGACACAGATACTGGAAATTCACCTTGGAAGATTGCCCCTTTTTCTGTTAGCTGACTAGTTTGATAGATGAAATGATACAAAAATCAAGGACAAAATGGTTTTGACGCAAAACAGGGTTCTCTTTTTTATTGTTTGGTTGGTTTTGTTTTTTTATTCCCAGAGTGTCCATTTTGAATTGCATCAAAATTTTAATTAAAGAAATTAAACCATTTTTAAAAATCATTTAGATCAAAAAAACTATCACCAAAAATGAAGTATTTTTTTATCTGTTGAAACAAAGCTTTGTTTTTTAAAAAAATATTTTCCTATCTATTTTCGATCTCCAATTATGACTGCCTTGCAAATCATTTTAGTTCATCACAAATATGGAGTTCTTGGGCAAAAAGCAAATTAAAAAAAGAGACAATCACTTGAACTGATCACCTGGACACTACAGAGCTTTAGGAAAGGGATTCTGTCCTGTTGGGGAAGGAGGGATCCCCAACTTTCCACATGACCCTGACTTCTCATTCTTTTTTAGGCTTCCACAACATGGTGACCTTTCTTCTGAAAGCCACAACCCATGGCCAACCAGGACATGCCTAGCTTGAAAGGTCATGACTAATTTTGCCTGGCATTGGGCTCTTGAAGGGTAGTAATAAGGCAAAGCAACACCTCGTCCCTGTAGCTAGCAGAAATGATCAGCTCATTCATGCTTAGATGCTCTCCCTTTCATTTCTTCCAGGGAAGCAAGGAGAAACTGCTTCAAAGACCCATCTCCATTATCATCTGAATGCCTTGCAGAAAGTTTAAATTCCAACCTGGTATATTTCTCAGTTTCTATGATTGCATTTGATGGTCAAAACACCAATATGCTCAACCTATTTATTGCATCTTACCTTTGTCACTAAAATCCATTTCCTGAACCAGCTGTGAAAATCAGTGTAGGTTTGCTGAAGATAAGCTCATTTGACACAGCTCAAGTTCTGATCCAAGGTATTTAGAAATTGTTCCTGCTGTGTGGCAAGGACTCTCCATTCAAAGCCTTTCATCATTAATTTATGAAATATGCCTGCTTTTTCTGGATTAATCCAGAAGGATGTAGTGACTTCGTGACTTTCTTTAAGAAGGAAGTGCTGGAACTACTTGATTCATTGCAATTGCTTTGTTTATAGCATTGTGGCCTGATCTAAAGTCCACTGAAGCCAAAGGGAGTCTTTTCAATTACTCCAATGGGCTCAGGTACATAATGCATTACTCTGTAGGACCTCAGAGGTAAGTCTGGAGGGATTGAAAACTGCTGTAGCATTCAGCACCCTCGAAGTACGTTTCAAATCAACTCAGACATGCTTGCATTTACACACCAGGAAAGGAGTAAAACTGAATGTATAGGACTGTTGGGTCTCTTAGGTTTCCACCTTACAGAGTTATGTAGGGGTACTTTTGCTTCTCTGGTTTTTACTTAATTAGGAAAAAAACCATCAGCGTGAAATAGTCTACCCAGAGATAGAAGCAATTTCATTGAAATGCAGATGCAATGGCTCCTGAAGTGACTCCTATTTCAGTAGACTGCAGTGCACTGTCATCTGCCAATCTAAGAGGGAAGATGGTGTGCTGTGGCAGTTGTAGCCATGTGGAAAGACTGCCATAAACTTTCAGAGTGCCTCAGGGTTCCCTGGAAAAACCAGAGCGAACACTTTAGCAGTATTGCAGAGCGAGTACTTTTGGAACGAGTTTTATCTTTTTTTTTTAAAAAAAAATGCGAAACACAAAACCTACTATTGACAGTTTTGACTGAAAACTAGCCCTAGGGAAGCTTCCTACCAGTCATTCATTGCCAGGAGTCTGATTCATGTGCCATCACTTCATTAGATGTCAGGTCAGGCCCTGAAGGGAAGAGGCTTGCTGGTGCAGGGGTGCACAGTGACCCCGCTGGTGTACACAGGGTGGGCAGGGGTGTGGCACCCCCTGGCGTGGGTGGGCTGCGCCTTGGGCATGGATTTGAGGGAAGTGGGGTGTGTGCTCTGGTACCACCCAGAGAAGGGAAGTGCTCCCACCAGGGCTCCCACCAGCCCTGGTCAAACTGAGTCCACACCCTTCTCTGAAAAGACCACTGTACGAGAGGTGTGGTTGGATGGGAACTGGGGAAAAGTAAAATAAAATCCATACAGGCCAATTCAGTACAGTTCCTGGGAGTAGCACTGCTCAGCAAGGTGGTCTGGTATCTTTGGTAACAGTGGTGCTGTGGATGGGGAGCCCACGCTGTGAAAGCACCAAATGTGGTCTTGAGAGCTGGGGATGAAACACTCAGGCCTGATCACAAAGCTGAATCAGGACTGCAAAGGCACACATGCACTGAAAATAGTTTATATTTTTATTTTTCAGTAAAGGAAGAACAAAAACCAGTCCAAACCAGTCTACACTATGGATTTCAAAGACGCCTAGGAAGGACAGTAGCATGGAGGTATAATGATTTACTGACTGAAAACAAAGCGAAAATAACATTTTGCAGTGAGGCTGTATTATAATGTTGTCAAAGAACATTAGCTTGGAATGGCTTGAAAATGCAAAGGATCTACAAGAATGAACTGTAAGCTCCCCCTTGAGGCAAATGTTCAGATCATTTTTATATAATGTTTGTTTATTAATTCAGTAACAAAATATGCCATGCTAAATAAAGGGTATGTGTTTATTTTGCTAAGAGATGTAAGTTAGCTAGTTGTAAGCAATGAAATGAACAAAGCATTTGAAGTTTTTATGGGGAAATATCCACAATGTATGTCAGTTTTAAGACTGTTTGTAGTTAAACAAACCTCTGTTTCTTTTAGTCTCTCATGCATTGTATCGTAGTCAATGTACAGTAAATGGAACTGACAATTTTACAGTGTAACAATTATTTATCTTTGCATAAAAGTTTGATACAAAATATTTGTTTAGTATTTATTTGCACACTTAACACAGTTTTTGAACCTTTATTAAATATTAACTTGGCTGCTGACAGAAACAGCCACCATGTTGTGACATCAGCCTGATGTGGCAAAATTCAAGGATTCTTCAAAGTCCTTTGCTGTCATAGAATGAATTCATTTTGCCAGGGAATGACTATAACTTTTTGTCATATTGGCCCAAGGTCAACATAAATAACTTGGAAAGTGATACCTCATTAATGGAGTGTCCTTTAAAGGCAGCTATTAGTTGTTACTTAAGTAAAATATTTTTTTGATGGAAAAAAAATCACAGTGGGCAAGAGTTTAAGATTAAAATTACTGTTTCAGTAAGTCTATGTAAAAAGACATTAAAGGTCATTTAGATATAGCTAATAGTTTGTTAGGAATAATGTAGTATTGGAACAAAGAGAAGACGAAGGTTTGTTCTTGGAAGTGGCACTAATAGATTGATTCCAACATTACTCAGACTATTATCTAGAAAAGCATTAATTATATTAATTGATGGATAGATTTAGAGATAACTGTGATGCATTTAAAGTTGTCTTTTGGAGTTATGATTAACATCATTAATGTCCATTCTCTTTGATTCTTTAAGAGCTTTCTGTGCCTTAAGAATGGTTGTGCCAGTCATTAGGAGCAGCCTGGTAGCACTCTGGTTGATTTGTTGGTGACAATCTGGTGTCAGAGCAAAACGTTAAGGGATTTTACTGCCGTTGCAGCAAGAGTTCAAGAGCCCGAGTTCAACCTTGCTGGCTTTAACACAGATTCAGAACTACTGCTGGGTGGATCCTGGGGAGAGACTGACCGAAGCAGAATTGATGGGTTGCCTGCACTGTGCTGGCTGATGTTCACCACATCACTTCGGGCACAAATGTGCCTCAATTTTTCTGAGTATGGAAAATATATTTGAAAGTTCAATACCATTAATGCTAATTGTGCAATTAGTTGCTGAAGCACTTTTGGAAGCATCTTAAAGCTGCTGTTAAGCAGTGGTTTTGCTTCCTTTCTAAAAAAATCTTCTCCTGTAGTTCAGGTTAAATATTGTTTGTTATTCCTACTTAATATTCTATAGTTCTTCCAGTCAGTAGCAACTTCTTTCTTTGTTCAATCCCCTACCTCAGTTTCCTTTGCAGTGAGAAAAGACTGTGATCCTACATGATCACCAAGACAAGAATCGTTTTAGTACTGACATAAGTATTGTTTAATTCAGCTGAGGGGAAGAGATACCTCTGTCTTGGGAAGAGCTGTAGTAAAAAGAACTTAGTTCATTTTTATTGTCTTGAAGGGGTTACTCCCTTTAACTTAAGGATTAACTATTTCTTCATACTTCATACTTCCTAAGGACGTGTAAAGTCACTATCAATATCATGGTTCATGGCAGAAGTGATTTTGAAGCAACAATCAGGAGAATGCAAATACCTTTAGGAGTGTTTTTTACAGAGTGAAAGTGATGGCTGGGCAGGCATCAGCACAGACCTGTCTCAAACTCTGTGTGAAGGCAGGTGGGGAAGTGGCATCCAGTGCTTCTGTTGTAGTGCACTCAGATTTTGTGTAGAAATAAGAAATATTGGTTATTGGGAAAAAATATTTTCATACTTATCACCATATCCATCCTCTCTTTCAAAGCATCTTGGAACTGACTCAATTGCAAATAATCTGTTTTGCACAAGTGTTTTAACATAGTATGGACTGGTTTCTCCACAGGTTAATTCATAGGCAACTGAAGCCATGGATGTTGACCAAAGGCATGTTGACCATGTGATTGACTAAGGTTATGTTAGTTTTACCTAGATAATAATTAGTTGAAATAAAATGGCTTTTTAAATTAAAATAGCTTATATGATATATCTTTTTATGCCAGGGTTTATAATAGAACTTTTTTTCAATCTGATGAGGTGGTTTATCAATGTATATCTCAAAATACCTTTATGCTTTGCATTTTGGCAAGCAAGAAAATCCACACAAATAAAAATATTGTACTATATTCCTGAGAAACACATTTTCTGGTGACTGGATCTGCTTTCAATTGGCTTTCGTATTTCATTAACAGACTGAAACACAATGTACAATAGTGATGTGTGGTAAATAATGCAAAAATCAGGTCATATTTTACTTAAGCATTTTAATGGAATTGCTTCATCCAAATCAATTTATACTCATAGCAAAATGCTCTACTTTTCAGAGTAATAGAAGAAACAATGGTCCACTATGAAAGGAAGAATTGGCAACTTTAATATTTTAACATTAAAAACCTGTGTGTTTCATATGAGAGGCTGTTTCTAAAACACCTTCTTACCTTCTCTCTGTCATACTTATGTTTATCAGTGTTCTTTGTGATCACAGATATCTTGATAAAGCTACAGATCTTTGTCTGGACCTAGTTGTCTAATGCTTACAAAGACCTGAAAACAGTTTGGGACTTGTTTTTTTTTTTATCAGTGACTGCCAACCTGTGTTTGCAAGCATTTCACACCTGTGTTTAGGGTTGCAAGAACCAAATCCAGGAGCTTCATACAACAGTCATACACGTATATGTATATGTGTAGATACACTCACACAGTAAGTGAGAATGCATTTTGTATTTTTGGTACTGTGGAATGATAAATACTCTAAATTCCTACACTAGTCTGAAAACAGAAATAAAGAAGTGCATCATATTACGCTAAGACACCATAGAATTTAAGACATTTGAACAAGTAGGTAATTATATTTTAATAAAAACCTATTTTTAAAAGAGCTCAAGAAGATAAACTGCTCATTTTAGTTTTCCTGTTCTTTCCTCTTTAGAATGCTGGAACAGGATACCCTGCTAGTTTTTATACAAAGCACAAAATCTGTATTAGAAATCCCCAGTACAGAAAAACCATGTAATATAAGAACACTATTATTCACCAGGAAGAGCTGGTACTCATTATTGTCAAATGTTTTTCAAAACATAACTTTTTATGAGAGGAAGTTGCGGTATTGTGAGTCTGTGGTTGGGTGCGGACAAGTACATCGCTATAATTGTTTGAATAATTGCCAAACACTTGCCTAGAAAGAAGACTAAAAAGCTCTATTCAATTCTTTTTTAACTCTATTAATTCCAAACACATTACACAAGAGAGAGCTTTTGGCTGACATTCAGTTCATTTATTAGAAAGCAGCATGATCCATGGTCAGCCCTCCTGCACAATCCATAAACCTCATTCCAGAGCTTTTTGTAATAGGCAAGGCAGGGGAACTCCAGTGAGCCCAATTTAAAGAGATAACATACATCTTGAGTTTGATATGCAGAGAGATTGCTGGGAAAAGTTGACTATGCATTAATATGAAATTGTACATTGAAAAACATAGTGTAAAAATGTAAACCAGATAATATTTCACCTGATATTAATAATTTTGATTCTTTTCCACTAACACATTTACAGTTTGCAAACTTTTTTTTTACTGCCCATGCTTTGTAAAGCTCTTCACTGTGCAGTTAATGCACTGATGTTCAAAGAATCTGTTTTCCTTATATAAAACAAAAAGTAAAATGACAAACTATTTATTAACAAAAGCACAGCATCTCTTTTGAAATATTGTGCTCAGTTGGAAATGGGTGTTATTAACGAACAGAAGTTACCAATGTTTTCCACACCAAGATTTACATATTTATTCAGTTTCTCTGTGAGACTGAAATGGCAGCCTAGTTTACATCATTGTACAATGTCTTACTTTCAAAATTTGAATTCTGTTTCTATAACTGAAAAATATCAAGCTAATAGATGGTTTTTTTGATCCAGTCCACAAACATGGTGACTCGAACATACACTCCTGGTCGCTGGGGAAGTGCACACCCTTCTCCAAATGATATTACACCGACCAAAAACCACTTGTCCCCATCTTCGAATGTC